>JAAGNO010019034.1:17195-53156 GCA_033439905.1 Ceryle rudis
TAAACACACACACACAAATAAATAAAAAACCACCCACAAAACAAAACAAAACCACCATAACATCAGCATTTATTTTTATTACCACCTAAACTTCAGGGACTACCCAAAATGTGATTGAAAGCTACGTACTGGTTTCTTAGCCTTTGTAAAATTTGAATAAAGGGTAAAAGCAAGTGAGAACAGAAAAGTCACTCACTCATGTCCCTACTTCAGAGGACAGTAATTTAATAGAACAGAAATAAATCAAACATCCTAAAATACAATGAGTTTCAAGAATACATCTTCTTTCATTCCTGAAAAACATACCACAAAAGGGCAGTTAGATTATATCAGCTTCACATGAATGTTTTTGAACACAAATATACCTGACTACCAGCACAGATGAGAAAACTGAGACCTAATCTCAGTATCTAACAATGTTTAGTTGTTTACCAAATAGTCTGCCTTAAATGTATGAATCCTGTTAAATCACTTTCAGCAATAATAGTCCACAAATAGTGGGAAAACTCCAAGAGAGCAGATTTTGACACGGCCCATTCAACACCTACTTATACATTTAATTTTGAGCAAACTTATACTGCCTATTTGTCCTCTGGGATTAATGATTCTATTTATGCACTTCAGTAAAGCCCATGTATAAACTCAGAATCTCCATGAGTACCATCAGAAGCAACTCATCACCACAGGATGTGTCACCACAATTAACTTGGCTAGCATACTAGATGTCTATTGATTATGACTGCAGCTTAGACAATACCATCTTGACAAGTAGTTATCTAAATTTAGCTGTCTAAAATAGTAAACTGAATTCAGTCTTATAGATCCACATTAGCTGCCTAAACATAGATGCCCAGTGCCAGTGGGTCATGTCTGATGCACCAAGCCATCTGAAATGTTCTCATAGTAATGGCTGTCATGGTTTAGACCCAGCCAGCAGCTGAGCACCACATGGCCATTTGCTCATCACCCCCCTCCCCACAGTGGGATGGGAAGGAGAATAGGGACAAAAATGCAAAACCCTGTGGGTTTACATAATGAGAATTTAATAGAACAACACAGGAGGAGGAGAAACAACAGTAATAACAATAATAGTAATGGAACAATATATAAAGAGAGTGATATAAAATGCACTAACTGACCAGACCTGTACCAATGGTGCTACGCCAGAAACCTTAATGCCCTGCCCAGACTGCCCTCCACTCTTATATAGTGAGCATGACATCATTATGGTATTGATTATGCCATTGGCTGGTTTGCCTCTATATTCTGCCTGTGTCCCCCTCCCAGCTTTTAGTGAAAATGAACCCTATCCTAGCCAAACCCAGGATATAGAACCATAGAATGGTAGAGGTTGGAAAGGACTTCTAGAGATCAAGTCCGACCCCCCTGCAAAAGCAGGATCACCTAGGGCAAACCACACATTATCTGTCCCTTATTCTATACCATCTATGTCATGCCCAGGAAAGTTATTAATAATTAACATCATACATTTTAATTCACTGGCTGTTCTCACACAAAATTACATCCCCGTGTTACACAATAGAATTCTTTGTCCTCCCACATCACCCACCAGCTGCACCCAAGACCTCGAGTAAAAGCAATCTCGTGGATGGGTTTGCCTTTGCCTGAAGCAGAATTAACCTATCTTCCCCAAGATGGTCTTCATGTGCAGTGCAGGTACTTTACCCCTTTCTACAGTACATGGGAGCTTTGACTGGTCAGCACCAGCTAGACTGGCAGATCCTCTTGTGTTAACTAGGTGGCTTTTGCTAAATATGTCCCCCAGAGTTTGAATGTCCCACTCCACATCATTTTCAGTGTAGTTTTTAACAGTCCATTGTATTGGGGGATGTGATACATCAACTCAATGTCATGCTCTTCAGCCCAGGCTTCTGTGAGACTTGTTTTGGAAACGTCTCCTTGTCTGACTCGATTCATTCTGGGGTTCCATGTCACCATAAGACTTGCTTTTCAAGTCCCAGGATGGCGTTCTGGGCAACAGTATGGGGCACTGGATACATTTTCAGCCATACAATGTTTGCTTCCACCACTGTAAGCATGACACTTGCCTTGGCAAGTCTGTGGAAGGGTGATATAGTAAATCTCCCAGGCCTCTCTGTATTTCTATTTCAGCCATCAACCTTCATACCACTGGGGCTTTACCCACTTGGCTTGCTTGATCACAGCACATGTTTCACATTCATGGATAACCTCTGTGGTAGTGTCCATGGTCAGGTCCACCCCTTGATCTCAAGGCCATCTATATGTTGCATCTCTTCCCTGATGACCCAAGGTGTAACGGGTCCACCAAGCTGTAAATAATTCACCCTTATGTTGCCAGTCCAAATCCACCTAAGGCATTCCAGTCTTGACAGCCTGATCCACCCTCTGGTTGTTTTGGTGTTCTTCAGAGGCACAACTCTGTCACATGGGCATCCCCATAACATACTTTCACAACCAGGTTCTCTACTTGAGCATCCATATCTTGCTAGAGTTCGACAGCCCAGACGGGTTTACCTCTACACTGCCAGTTGCTCTGTTTCCATTGCTGTAACCACCCCCACAAGGCATTTGCCACCAGCCATGAGTCTATATTGAGATAGAACACTGGCCACTTTCCTCATTCAGCATAACTTCATTCAGACCATGGTATTCCAATGTTAGTCTCCATTTCACACTGGCCCTATGGGACTGTTGAAGGGTGAGTTTTCCTGATCACCCTCTGGCTCTTTAGTAGACAAATCAAGTTCTGGATGTGGATGGGGGGATCTCAACTGGTGAGATACTGCCTGTGGTGCACCACTGTGATAGCAATTGGGACCCTGAAAACTCCCTGCCTTAGCATGCTCAATGATTTTCTAAAGGATGGATTTTCTCTTTTTTTCAAGTGTTACCATGTCACTTATTGTTTTCAGAGCAGCATAAATCTATTTTTGAACAAACAAGTACACCATATACATCCTTTCTACAGTCCTAAGCTACATTTGCACAGATGGAATTGTCCTTTCACCTTCCTTTCCCAATGCCAACTCCACTGTTACCAACAGTGCTAGCCTGTGCAATGAAAAGTAAATGCTCTGTCCTTCTGCTACCCATCTGGGAAGACCAGGTAGTAGACTGTGCAACAAACACCAAGCTGAAGTTCAGGCTTACATGCTCAGCCTACTAATATTCTCCAATCTGTGCTAAGGTTAGGCTGAAACACACTCAGCTAAAACCTTACTAAGGTTAAGTTGAAACACACTCAGCTAAAACCCTACTGGGGCCTGGGTGAAATGTCCATGTGGTTAAACTGCAAACACACGACCAACAGTAATGGTGGGCATAAGGAAAACCATAAGGCACATCAGAACTCAATGAATGTAATGACTTCTGTGGAAAGAGAACCCTGCCAAAGGCCCCTGTGTTCCAGATAACTAAAGCATCATGAGAGTTAATCTTAGTGTCCCTGATTCTCCCATGAAGATGCATTTCTTGAATGCATTAAAAAGCTCTAACTACAAAGACAAAAAGAGTTTTAAATTAGTGACTCCCACTCAGAAATACTGAGGTTTTTTTGATGAAAACATCTTAATGCTTATCACTGGTAGAAAGGCTAGCATAATAAAATATAGAGAACAAAACAGAATTATGTCAGTGTACTTATCCAGGATGCACTGGTTTCATTATAAGACGTACATTCCTGCTGCTGCCCAAACACAAGCAAGGAAGATTAGGTTAATAAAATGTATTAAGTGCAGTAAGGAAGATCAAAGGAATTGAAGAGCTTCTGTACAAAGAATCATTAGCGTGGTTCAAATGCCTTAAAGATACACACATTCAATGATGGTACAATAAAAGTGCATAAGCGACTATTAGTTACTGGTTTTCATATTATGAAAAGTAAAGGTATGATGATATTTCAGACAGAAGCTTTAAAACTAGCAAACTGTAATGCTTGCTACATAATTGTTAAATTAAGTTAAATTGTGGAACTTTTAAGTGAGTTTAAGTAAGATTTGAAAGTGATTAGAATAATTCTGAAGGTAAGGAAAAAAAAAAGAGCATAAACTCCAGCTGAGGGAGTCCCTGAATAGTAGATTTCTAAAAACTATAAAATTGCCTTATTCTTGTACTCTTCCTAAATCAGTTATTGTTAGATGTAGGCTTTAAGGTTAGATGAACCCAACATAATAATTGTTTATATATTTGTATCAATATAGTAGAAGATGCAAAAGGAAAAATAATGACAAAGCCCTGAATAACAACAACAAAACCAACAAAAATTTATGTCATTTTATCTCTTCATTATTTTTCTCAAAGAAACATAATCAAATGCTATCTCCAAAAAGCACTCAGGTGTGTTCTTTAGGTCTGAACAAATAAAATTTATAAGCCGTAGTGAGAAAATATTAGAAGCTATGACGTGTATATGTGTGTGCATATACTTGTGTGTGCAAAAATTATATATACAAAGAAAAAACTTTATGCAGCTTTTATATATTTTATTTCTGTTTTCAGTAATAGATTTTTGAGAAACATACTTCATATGGTTTTAATACACTATTTCTGGAAAATCACATTTACTTCTCAGTTTTTCCTTCCGTATTTTTCCAGGTATTGACTAAGCTTAGCAAGGCTAAATGGGTTTGCTCCTTGATCAAAGGACACATGTTCCTTAGCATTTTTCACTTCTTATAACCAAACAAAAAAAAATGTGTTACAGAAAGAGGAGTCCTTTCATAGCAGAGCCTGCATGTCCTTCACTAAAAATTAAAACATTTTACGAGCCTTTACAGATCACAATATATATGAATATATCTATAGTGCTATGAGAAAAAGAAATTAAGTATTCTATAACCTTTACAAGATGGAAGAAAGGACAATAGACTCTTCAGCTATATGGGTATAGAATGAGAGTGAAGAACCATTGTCTAGTTCCCTACTCTGGGATTATTTCTGCCTTTTAGCTAAAGGCTATTTAATATTAAGTAAGTTTGCAAGTTTCAAAGCTCAGGATGATCTTTTCTGTGGCATATGACATATTTACTCAACTACTCCTTTTTTTGGTGTCTTTCAAGCCCCACAGGTCTTACAGTCTTTCTTGAAAGTTAGTCTGTCTTCAACAAAAGGATTTTGCAGCTAATCCTAACAAGAGGCACATGCAGCTAGACTCACTTGTAGTGTCACATCCTCCCTGCCTAAGCAGGCACTAAATCCAGGATTCTAAATCTTGGATGTACCCATAGTACTCACAAATGAGTAGGTCCATCTTCCTGCAGTGGCAATCATGAAGAAGCTAAATGGTGATTAAAACTGTCTGAGGGTTCCAAAGATGTTGGCATGCATAAAGTATAAAACACATCATCAGTTTGGATCCCAGAGAATTGAGGTATCCCTTTTCTAGTTTCTGGATCTTACATGGATTTAGGCAAGCTTATCTGTTAACAAATTTGTCTTCATAAAAGAAAATAGTGTTTTACTTTATTTACTGTGTGCAGAAGGCTTGGAAGTAATGGTGAGTGTAAATTCTCCACTGTATTTTTAGCCCATTCAAGAACTAATTTTTTTTTTTTATTATTTTTTTTCCCCCCCTTTGGATAAATCAAAGTTCAGGCTATTATTCCATTGCCTGGATAAACCTCCACCAGGGCAAATGATGTGAGATGGAAATCAGCAAACCTATTGTGCCCCAAGATTACTTTGAAGAACACTCTGAATTTTTACTGATTTATTTAAAAATATGTCTCCTGGTGGTCTATTTTACAGTAACCTAAGTTGTACCTGTTTATGTAAGATTCTGTTTGCTTTAATACATAAAATTCATATATCCACTCGGAACTGAAATACCAGCATTGTAATGTCTAAGTATCTCATTTACGTTCATAAACACATAAACTAACATACAATTCCTGTTAATTACACAGGTCCAAGAAGGTATAATGAATTCAGTATGTATTGAGACATTTTCCCTAAGCAGTTACTGTGAACACAAAAATTATTACAAATTCAGTACTTTTAGAGAATATGAAGCATGTATGTAAAAAAAAAAAATAATTGGTTAAAGTTTTACAATAACTGTAATTTATTTAAAGGTATTTAATTTGGAGGGAACTGCTTTCTGTATGTCACTGAACTTTCTTTGAAATATCTTGAAACCTTACTACATTTTGACACAAAGAAAAAAGGGCTTTTCTTGCATTTTGTAAAAAAGATTCTGAAACTTTTCCCAACATGTGACAGAAATTTAAGTTGGTGATATACCAAAGAAGGTAATTATTTTCATTATTCTACCTCCTGTTTGCACCTTTAAATGTCTTAAAGTAAGAGTAAATTTAAAAAAAATAATAAAATTGGAAGGATATTTTTTTCTTCTTTTCACATACTCTAAGTTCATAAATGAAACTCTGGCAGTTTGGCTGAAATTTTAGGCTTATCTGCAATGTATTTGTGAAATTGTAAATCCATAAGGAAGGTACATTTCCATTTTGTATACTCTTGTGGCAATTATAATAAATATGTCACTGAATATACAAAGACATCACAGCCACTTACTAAATAAGTGCTGAAGTGTTGACAGAACTCATACTCCTAGGTTCAAAGTCAATAAAGTTCTTACAATTCAGATACACAAAATGGAATATGTCTGTACTGAAGAACATGGGGACTTACAACTGAGTATGAAGGAAAGACTGAAGTGCATACACATCATCACTCTTCTCCTTCTTTGTTCTAGAGAAATGACACATGATGTTGTCAGCTGGATAGGAACATGGTGCACTCCACTATAACCCCATTCTGGGCAACTGGAGGACCAGAAACCCCCAGCTCATGCTAAGAGCTAAGTTCAGATACAGACAGACACAACACATGGGATTTATATTTAATTGTCTTACAGAATCCAAAATAATGTCATCATAACCTATCTCCTAATTTTAGGTGTACAAGGTACTTGTTTAGCATTATGTGCTCAGTCTAGAAAGAAATATTAAAAAAAAAAAAAAGTAATGACCCTAGTCTCCATAAAGTTACTCTGTTGTCTATGTAGACAGCCAGTCTCCCAGTGGCAATGCTCCATTTACTAATCAGGAAAGTTAGAGTCCCAAGGCCATCACTAGACTTTCTAAGAATCTCAAAACTTTTGTGTATCTCAGTTACGTATCTATAGATATAGAACAGATATCAGTGTGGCTAAGCAAACTCATACCAATCTTGTATTCAGAACTGATCCTGGCGAATAAATAAGACGTTTCTTTATTAGCTGTTTTACGTATATCATGGTCATCCATCCAGCAACAAAGCACCATATGCTCGCTCGCTCGCTCACTCACTCGCACGCCTCTCTGGTGGGATAAGGAGTAGAAAATACAACAAAAAAGTCCAAGGGTCAAGACAAAGGACAGGGAGAGCTCACTCACCCCTTATGGTCACAGGCAAAAGACAGACTCAACCTGTGGAAACAAACTCAGTTTAGTTTAAAAAATACCACCACAAATTTACAAATTGAATCAAACTAGGACAGTGATAAATACAACTGGATCTTACACCTTACCTCACTTCCTCCCTTCTTCCCAGGCCCAGCTCTGCTATTACCAATCCCAGTGGTGAAGAGGGGCAAGGAACTGGGGTTGCGGTCAATCCCAGTCCACTCTACAGTGTTTCTGTGTCTCCTTCCTCCTTAGGCGGAAACACCCTCACATTCTTCCCATGTGTCAACGTGGTTTTCTTCCCATGGGAGACAGTTCTCCATTAAATTATCCCACAGGCGTGGGTGATTTTTGCAGGTTATGGTCCTCCCAGCAATGGGTCAAAGCCGCCTTCTTGAGCCATCCTGTACTCCAGTGTGGGGTCCTCCATGGGATGCAGACAGGATTCTTCTCCACTGTTGATCTCAAAGGGCCACAAGGGCTTCCCATCTCACCATGGGCCAAAGGGGAATGGCTGCTCTACCATGTTTCCTCTGCTCCTTCATTATTGATCTCAGTGTCCTGTAACAAAGGAATGCACCCAACAAGTTTTCCCTTTTAAATATGTTAGCACAGAGGTGCTGTTTGGCTTGACCTTGGTCAGAGGTGGGTCCTACTTGTGGCCAGGGGAGTTTTTTGCATCTTCTTACAGAAGCCACACCTGTAGCCCCACTCCCCTGCTACAAAAATCCCACCAGACACAAACCCAACACAAATTGCTCTATCTAGTATCCATGCTCTTAATGCATTTATCATAAGTCTACAGGGGATAACTAGGTGCAGAATGGAGTTGCATTAGGCCCTGTTTTTTAAAAGGAGGAGGTAGAACTAAAACAGAAAAATGTATAGTGCAGCAGCTTAAACCTAGGCCGAAAATGTGTGCACACAAAGGAGCTGATGTTAAATATTTTAAAAACTTTCAGTATACGTCTGACACTTTGATTCAGGATCCACTGTATGGTAGCACTGCTGAAGATATTAGCTTACTTACTTTCTACAAAGAAGGGAATAAAAACCACTCTTTTAAAGGAAATCTAGAGAAAAAAACACCGCTACTCAACTCTATATAACCTCACAATTGTTAAAGGATTTCTCCAGGAATAAGAAGACCTGAAAATTTCATTGTGCATCAGCAGAAAATGTTTTGCTTGAAACCATTCAAATCATATTTTATTTTCCTGTTATATAACTCTTTAAATGTGGGTTGGGTTTTTTTTCACTTAGTAAATAAAAATTCATTTTAAAATAAAAGCTCTAAAGTACCTTTATGAAAAAGGAAATACAACGTTTTTGAGATCTTCTAAAAAATTAATTTTGAAATTATTTCTTCATTTTTTTCAGTCTTGACTTACATTCACAAATGCTTTGGTTTTAATTCCTTTATAAAGGATGCAGTGTTTTTTACAGAAGTGTTCAGCTATAATTCAGATCCAAATTATCCTATATTTCTTGCAAGTATTTTAATCAGAGAGTTAGAAGATATTAAGGGAGGGTCTCTTTTTGAATATGTTCCATTTTGTTTAGAAAACTTAATAGATATTCAAGGACCTCATATATTGAACAAGGAAGATCTGATTGTCAGTCTAGTAGTTAAGCCTGTGCAGGAGAGAACTCATTTCTACGGAGCTATTTACATGTTTTATTTGAAAGAGTTGTTTAAAATTGCTAAATAGTACTTTGTACTGTGGCAACATCTACACTACAGAAAGCAAATACTGCAGGGGGTGATGGTTTGCCTGCAGGCCAAGAAACAATAAGTTGGCAGAGGATTAGGTATATTCACATCTGTCCAGGTTTGAGTTAGAACAGAACTAATTCTCTTCAGTGATTTTACTCTTCAGCTCAGTCAGTGCAGTTAGTTACTGCATTTTCTGAAGTTAACGGCATATTTTCTAAACAGTGTCTTCTTCTGGCAGTGATAACACCACATGTTCATAGTTATTACCAAGGATTGGTATGCAGAAAGGCTATTGCCTATGCTTGCTCCTATAGAAACCAGGGTCACTTTTAAATCTCATGTACCACATTGAGTTGCCACAAATGACGAAGTCAAATCTGAATGGAGGAGCAGACAGAACAAGTGACCTAAAAATGACCAGCAAGGTATTCCATTCCATGTATGTCATATTCAGTATAAAGCTGAGGGCTTTCTTTTCCAATTTGTAAGTCTGTTTCCCTTATGCTTTCTCTTCCCCTTTGGAAAGGGAGGGGGGTAATACAAAGCATCTGTCATTTGTCTAGTAGCCAGCCCAGCCCTTGATAACATCATACACTTGGCTGTGATTTCCTGCTAGTTCTATTGGGTACCCATGTCATCTTTGTCAAAATTATCATTTTGTGATTTTCTTCCATTCAAGATTCTCAAAATAATTAGAAGGCTGTGTTGAAGCCCACCAGAATGATGTTTTTCCAGCAGGAAACTGCTGAGATATGGTATGAGATATGGCTTGTGCTCAGAACATTTCTTTAGATTGATTTCTGATCAGTCTTATGGGACAATAGTGAAGGACTATGTATATCAGAGGGTACCATATCTGGTGCCTTTTCATCTCTATTGCCTATAGAAGGCAGTCCTTGGAGTGAGCAATCTCAAAAACTACATCTCAGTTTGTTCAATTATAAAGAGAGCTTGGAAAGTAAAAATCACGTAATTCAGGGAAGCCAGGAACTGAGGAGCTACCTGAAAGGAGAAAGGAGATCTCCAGATGGTGATCAGATCTAGCCCTGCCTTTGTCCCAAGAGTTTCACAAAAGATAGCAAGGACCAACCTTGCTGTTTGCTGTTCCTATGGCTTCTAATCCCACACATCAAGCCAGTCTTGTTTTCCAAGTCAGAATCAAGAATTAGCTCTTGCAACAGTGAGAGTAATTCCTCAGCGTGAAACAAACCAAGCAATTTTTGGTGGGGTCATTTGAATGGAAAGAATCAGCTCTTGGATTGTAGCAGATCCTTCCAGATCTGAAGATCTGTTGACAGATAGACAGGGAATCTATAAGCAGTAGTCACCCAAAATTCAAGCAAAACAGAAACTGAGCAGAATCTTCTTCTTTCCAGAGAATTCTGCGACATTCTCCAGATAGACATTAATGCTTAGGTCTCAGAACTGTTTAAGTGCCTACCTGAATTCAAAGGGCATTAGACACCTAAAGAAAATTTTAAACTGTGATACAAATACTTAATTTGTGTATTTCACAACCTGGGCTCCTTCTGTCAATGTGCACACTATCTGCTGAAGTGCTTGGGATGCCTAGCACTGACTTCATCAGGAAGTCTTTCAACCTAAGTATATACCATATAGTTAAACTGCATATAAGCTAAATATATGATGCAGATACCCCAAAATAAAACATAGTTCCTGCTGTTCAGCATTGCCTAAAGTTTGGCAACCCTTTCAGCCAAAGAGTAAATCTCTAAGGCCTGAAATCTTCTGAAGTAGGAAAAAAACCAGTAATTACTGTAGAATGAAAAGAGGATTTCCAACAGCCAGCTTGCCAATAGGAATAAAATATGCATCAGCATCCAAGCTCTTCTGAGGGATTTATTTCATCAACTAATTGAAAAGGCATAAATCTGACAGATAGTTGATGCTATAGGTCGCAGTTCATAATTCCATGCTCTCCCCTTGGACTCCCTTGAATACCTCATGCATAGTGCCGTAGTTCTACAAGATATTCCTCAGGGAATTATAAAATTTGTATTTTAAATCTAGGCTATCGGCATGAGTTGACATTTGCTGCTGTAGTTGTCCTAAATGAAAGCAACCACGAGTTAAATGTACTAATGCAGGCAATGTACTACCTAATTTGTTTTCTGAAAATCGTATCAGTCTATTAATGTGAATGAGTCACCCCGTAATTGGAATGAAATGACAGCACAGAAAATACCAAAAAGGAGCCTAAGGTTTGTGTGTCATTTGCATTTGTAGTTTTATGTATTTCTTTAATAACATGTACCTGGTATTTCTAAGGTATTCCAAGATATTTCTAAGTATAGGAAAGTGAATTATTGGAAAAAAACCCAAACCATACCTTTATGTGAAAATCAAAACATGGGTAAAAAAATTAAAAGGCAAAAATCAATGAAGTGTGAAGATCTTCAAATCCATAATATAAACTGTATGTAGCACAGCACTCCATCTTTGACCCTTGTAGTTCTCCTATCTCCTGAAGGTACAGACTGCTGCCTCAGACTATGATAGCTCAAATGTTGGTAGTGCTTCATATAAATAAATGCAGATGCCATGGCTGTAAATGAGAAGTTGAGTAACCTAGTCTCCACTTAAACTAAAGACACAATCACTTACAAGCCTTGTATCTTCTCATTGTGATGTGCAAAATAAATTAGATGATTCAGATCAGAAGGAATGCAAGATAGTTACCTTGCATGCTTCAAGATGAAGTTCCAGTACTGTGTTGCAGAAATTCCCATTAAATGCTTAAATGTATTTTACTGTTAATGTGATCAGTTAGCGTATATCTCACGGAAAGTAACTTGAGAAGGTTGACACATACACAAAAGTATTGATGCTGAAATTTTTAACTACTTAAAACAAATGGAAGGAAACTTAAAAAAAACCCTTAAAAATATGACCTAATTCTCCTTGGAGCTTACTGCTTGGTTTTGGCTGTGCCTTGGCTTGTTTTGGACATTGCTGCCTCTGGACTGTATATTTTATAACTTAACTGTTGTTTTTTATTAAAATCAACATTTAAAATACCATGAAGTGTTTTGGTAAAGATGTGAAAAGAGAAAAATAACATGAGAGTACATCATGCAAAGGGATAGTTAGGTATAAATAGAAATATTTAGAACGGATTAAAGAAGTGAGAAAAAACAAATCTTGAAGTTCTCATGGCCTGTCCCCTTAAATCATAATTTTCAGCTCCATTAAAATTTGTGAAGACATGCAGACTTACCCAACTCAAAAAGCAGCAGAAATCTAGCCAGTGGAAAATAAAGTTCTGTCTCCCTTCTCCAAACAATGACTCTAACAAGATTATTATTATCTGGGGTAATCAGTATCAGCATGGAAGAAAATCAGGTGCTGTTGACTCAGAATTAAAGTGACTGAGCTATTTATTATGTTGTACTGCTGAGTCATGTTTCAACAATGGGAAATTGGTTTGGATGTGCTTGAAAACATTCAGGAAAACATTGGAGGGAAAGGGAAGGAGTCTGATGTAATCATCTAACATTTGGAAACGTGATTCAAATGACACAAGACTTTTGTATTGTCATCTAAAACATATTAAAAAGTGGATGAATGAACCCATGAAGTTAGAAAGGGGAAGAAAAATTACATTTTTGATTATTTAGAGAAGATTAAAATGCCTCCACATCAACAAAAACTATGCTTGGTGCAGTTATTTTAATACTTTGGAGAGAAAAATACTGTCAGCATAATGCAGTCTGAATGCCGGGTCAAGAAGTGTTCTTCATTTGGGCAGAGCGGTAAACTATAATGCTTTATTTTGTGTCCATTTCTCCTTGGTCTTTTCTTCTGTCATATCCAGGAGACACATTTAATTTTTTTTTTTTTTCTTTTAAATATGTTTTCCCAAATCCAAATATTTCTTGGGGGAGGGACACTACTGTCCCTCCATACCTTCATCAACCTTTCTCCAATATGTGCCCCAGAAGTCCGTATCTTTAATACTAGTTTGGAGATTAATTCTTCAGAATGACTAAGGTGGAAGCAAATCATCAAATAAAAAGATATGTATATGCATTTTGTACCAACGTTTCTAAGCATAATATTGTTTTTACTTAAATAATAAAGAATAATAAATTATGAACAAATTAAAAAAAAATACACACTTTCCAAACATGAGGTCTTTTATTCTGCCTTATCGCTTCCCTGAAACCCCTTTAGAGCCGCCTTATGTTCTGGCTTTCTCTGCTTTACTATGCCCCTGAGACATACAGCTTTCCTTTATCCTTAGCTGCTGAAGAAGACTAAAGCAGATCAAACAACTTACTTGCTTTCCTTTTTATAACTTTCTAGCTGCTCTGCCTGGTGAATCCCTGATCAGCCCTACAAGAGGTTCTCTGATCCTCTCCAAATGACTTTATTGCCAAGGTGACAAAACAATTCTTCTCCGTAGTAGTTAACTTATTGTCAGAGCAATTACATTTGAGTGATACGTTTTAAGCCAGTAATACTGCTGTTAGCCCTGGATCAGAACTCTACGAATTTTAGTTAAGATTCAGGCTGACCTGCTGCAGGAGAGCAACGATTGCCTTTACAGTCAAAAGAAAGTTTGCAATTTGTCAGACAGAAACAGAACACTTAATCTCAAAAATGAAATCTTCACACTGTGCAGACAAAGTCCTTAAACTGTTACACTGAGTAAAAGCATAGTATTAAGGTGAGAGGTTTATTTTCAGTCATTGTTTTAGTGCAAGGTCTTGGGTAAATACTATGTTGCAGAAGAAAAGTAAGAGAAAATTATGGCTACCAGCGGAGAAGGGAGAAGCAGTACAAGAAATACAGGATTGCTATTTTCTAATGGAAACTGAGCTTCCATTCCACTAGATGCTGCCGTTATTTGTACCAATGTAGCGATGATTCGACATCAACTACTGAATGAAGATACAGGGAATTGCTGAGTACACAAAGGACTGCTAATAAGCATAGAGTTATGATGTGAATATAAGTAACATTAATGTTCACTATCCATATTGGTCTAATAATAGGGAGTAATGACTCAGTTCCCAGGGCATGAGGGGCCTTTTCCTCTCCCACTGACAGAGAGCACAGGGAGCACTTTGGGAAATAAGCCTAGGGAATTTGAGCTGGGAAACTTTCCACAGCATCTTTGTATAGCAAGGGCTACATTCACAGACATATTGCAGTTTCAGTCTAAAGTATCCTGGAGAGCATTGCTTGAATTTGGGTGACATTTCTTGCACAAAAGCTATACTCCCTGATTTCTTCTCTATTTTGCACTAAATCGTCTACTTCACTTCTCTTAGAAAAAAAAACAGTAGCTCCACTTCCATTTTTCCACAGCAAACATCTCGGTTCTGTTCTACCCTTTGAACACTTAGTAGTTTAATGTCTCCTTCCACAAAATATAATTTGCATACTATCCCATGAAGCAGGAATTTCACATTTTAGCAAGTTTCAAATGTGTCTGATACCTTCAAGATCTGATCTGTATTTGTTGATAGCCCATGCTTTGTTTTCCCCTGCACCTCACAGTATCTGGCTGTAGCATCCATCATTGCCTTCTTTGCAAATTTTGAGAGATAAAGGCCTCTTATGCATTTACATGGTATCTAACAAAAAGTCAGATTTATGGCAGAGCACATTGGTGTTTCCATATTCAAATAATCATTATAGTATGTGTAACAGCTGCAGAAAATTTCAGATAATCTTTCTTAAACTCAAAAATTCTGAGGCAAGCAAAACCCTAATTGCTGCCATCCTTCTTCCCCCATGTGTGCATTGTGAAGTTTCATTAGGTCATGTGCTAAAGGTATAAATTACTATAAATGGGAAATATTATACCTATGGAATTATGTTAGACTACCTGCCTTGCATCTGAGAATGCCAAAACAGAAGTGAAACTATGTCAGTGACCACACAATTTTTGAGACTGCTTTTCTATTCTGCTTTTGTTTTTCCTATCTTAAATACAGCAGTTTCTGAATGAAACTATACTAAAAGGCAATTCAGTTTTCTATGATAAGTGATATATATTCTCTTTTGAGATGCAACCTGATCCGTTTTTCCTCTACATTTCAAGGACACTTTAGACATTCGTAAAACTCAATCTTTTATTATCATTTCATGATGGAAAAGTACAAAGGATTGTCTTACTCAATAAAAGATTATTCAGGGGAATAGACATCATCAGTGATGATGTGTCTTATTTTAAAAGACAGAGGCTATTTGACCTGAGTGTGCTAACCCTTTAGCATGCTGTGTAATTAACTCTTTAGTTAGTATGCTCCATGGGAGCTAGTGATCTCCTCCCCATGCAACAATCTTTCTCTTATGTAAATCTTCAGTACAGTATACTTGAGAAAATTGCAGATTTATCAGGACTCTGTAATGAATTCTGGAAAAGTATCACACTATCTGACTGCCCAACAACCTCCCAGATAGAACATATCTAAAATGGATGAGCATTACCCTATAAATTAAACATTATATGAGTGTAGTAGTGGCAGAACCCACAAAAACTTACCAGCCTGATTTCCATCTCAAAACTACATAGTGACGTATTAAACCACACAGATTAGATACCAAGACTGCACAATACATTTCCTTGCAGAAAAAAGTATTTCATAGCTGTCACTATGTGGGAATTTACACATTTGTTTGAATCAGCTAGGTGGTCTCATCAAGAGACACTGCTCTTGTTTTCAGATCTTAAATAGTCATATGTATTTTCTGAATATTCAAGACTTTATTGATAGTAGATAATAGTCTATTAATTTACAGAAGTAATGAAGAGCTCAGTCACATACAGGAGTACAAGATGAGAGAACACAATAAATGCACACCATCATTGTGTATGTGCTAAGCATGATTTATAATACTGAGGAAAAGAGAGGAATTTTATTACCGTTCTGTACTTTGGCTGCTTTTTGGCATCTACGTAGAGCTGTAATAGCTGGCATCAGTCTGAAAAACATTTAAAAAGTTAGTTCTGTATGTGTCCATATACCCAGAGGAAGTGATGACTGTTATTTCTCAGAGACTAACAATAAAATTACTATCTATTCCAACTGCATAAACATCACTTTACTCCTAAAAGTCAGAGGCAGTTGAGTTTAAGTTCTCTCAGAGCTTTCAAAAGAGGCAGTTATGAGGCTTGTTGTTTTTTATTTTATGTCTTTTGGAAACAAGGAATTATTTATTTGCAAGCACAACAAAACATTCTTTATAAATGAGGGTGATTATGAACCCCAAAGACTAGGTTGTACTAAATTAGATGATACAAGAAAATAACAACATTTTAAAAAGTTGCTACTGCAATATGTGTATGAACTATTATTTTATATAAGGTAATCTACGACATGCATAGTATTTAGGAAGTAATCAAAAGGGATGAATGGGGATGTAGTGGATATGAAAATAAGATGGCAAAGCCAACACAACTCTGCAGAAAAATGCAAGCTACTAAATACTACCTAGAAAAGCAATAAGCAGCACAAAATATTTCAACAATGACTAATGAAGGTCAAACACTCGAGTTACCTTGTAATGCTTGCTCTTTGTGATTTTAAGGTTTAAGTAGCAAATCAAATGCTTTTGAGGGATACTGCTGTCACATTGAGAAAAACTGACTGTACTGACTGAGTTTATATCCAACTTTACCACTCCAAATTTAATTGTATTTCCTTTATACTTTATACATTTTTGACACGATTCATATGTCAAAGACTTCAGCACATTTAGTGTAGCCAGTTTCTTCAGATTCAAAATTTTGCTTTAGTTACTTTTCTGCTTGTCTTTGACATGTTCATCTTCAATTGAATTACTTACTGGTTGTCGTGGTTTAGGCTTACCCAGGGAGCAACTAAACAGCATAAAACTGCTCATGCACTCCTACCCACCCTCCACCTCCCCTCCAGTGGGATGGGGAAGAAAAAATACAACAAATGGCTCAAAGGTCAAGAAAGGGACAGGGAGGGCTCCCTCACCAATTATGGTCATGGCCAAAAAACAAGGTCAACTTGGAGGAAAAAACCAAATTTAATTTAAACAACAAAACCACTACCAATTTACCTATCAACTCAAAGCAGGACAGTAATAAACATCTCAATCTTAAAAACACCTTCCCCTCCCCTTCTCTTCTTGCTGGGCTCAGATCTGCTCCTGATTTCTCTACTTCCTCCTCACCAGCAGTGCAGGGAGATGGGGAATGGGGGTTGTGATCAGTTTATCACTCACACATGGCTTCAGATGCTCCTTTCTCCTTAGAGGCAGTCTTCACACTCCTCACAACATGGCATCCCATCCTCCATGAAGTTTTCCAACTTGAGTCCTTCGCATGGGATTGTACCTCCTCACAAAATTCTCCAGCATGTGTCCCCTCTACAGGGTGTAGTCCTAGTGATGGCCTGCTCCAGTAGTATAGGCTTCACTTGGGAGTCATGGCCTTCTTTGAGTGCAGTCATCTGCTCCAGCGTGGGGTCCTCCATGGGGTGCAGGTGGGTATCTGCTCCACCATTAACCTCCATGGGCTGCAGAGGGTCAGCCTGCCATCTCACTACATGTTGCAGTGGAATCTCCTTCACTGACCTTGACATCTGCATAGTTTTCTCATGTCCCACTCCTCTCTTGGTCTCCAAAAACTTGCCTAGCAGGTTTTTCCCCTCTTAAATATGTTATCACAGACATGCCAATTAGCTCAGCCTTGACCAGAGATGGGTCCAACTTAGAGCTGGGGGTTGGTTGCTTCTAGAATCTTCTCACAGTAGCCATCCCTGTAGCCCCCTCCCCCATTGCCAAAAACCTACCAGACAGAAACCTAGTATACTGGTCATCTCAGGGATTACCTGGGATTTTCAGCTGGTCTACATATATCTTCAATGTGTGACAGTAACTTCTAAAAAACATACAAAGTTAAAAGTTCACTAGCAGGAGTGATCTCAGTAAAACCAGAACCCTATTAATTTACAGCAGAATTTATCAGGACTTCCACAATATAGTGATAGTCTTTCTCATAGAGTCCCAGGAAGGCCCTGATGTTCCTTACAATGATGGCACAAGAGCTACAGAGGGCACCTGAGTTTTAACTACATAGAAAACAGTATGAGCATCTCTACTTGCTCTTCAGACATCCCACAGAAGATGATATGATCAAATAAATTTGAGTTGTGAAGCATACTGGGCTGAAGCACCTAATATTCCAGGATCAACATGACTATAAAATATTAATTTATAAAAAAAAGAAAAATGGTCCAAATCTTTTAAAAGCTTTAGAAATTCAACAGTATTTCAGTTAATATGTTTAAGACAAGATATTATTGTCTTTTAGGGTGACTAGGCACTGCTCTAACATAGTCAAGTAAATAAGTACATATATATACTTTATTAGGTTCTCTCCATTCTGAAGGGGTGTTTCAACATCAGTCAATTTTGAGTAATACTTTATTATTAACTATAAAAACCTCTCCTTTTTTAATTATCTTGTTGAAGTATGAAAAGTTATTTAATAGTTTTATTTTAAATTGTAGAACATTTTCATAGGATTTAAATTGGAGGCATAATCAGAAATAATCTTTCCTTGAATTCTACCTTCCTTTCAATAGTATAGCCTTGAGTAATAGATTTCAACTGAAAAGAAATACGATCTGAATGTTGTATGAAAAAGAATTATTAACCAGCTACTAACTTATAAATCAGATTTCCTTAATATCCCCATACTAAATATCAATACTCTTGTCATTTTGCCACGGGTTGTGGTGTACCTAATTATCTCTGCAAAGAAGACAGATGGCCTGTGTTTTACAAAGTCTCAGCTTTCTTTCCCCTTGATTGACCATGAGAGCCAATATTCACAAATCACAAAACCTATACTCTCATTTTCCTTAATGAGCCAGAAGCAAAAATAAATCATGGTCTTGGATCTTTTATTTTTTTTTTGGGGGGGGTGTTTTTGCTTGTTTTTTGTTTTGTTTTGTTTTTTTGTTTTTATCATACAGCATCAACTTACTTTAAAAAAACCCCCAGAATTTAGAAATCTCTGGCAGATTTCCATTCAAACCAACCCCCATGCCAGAGCATAATCACCTAGGGCTGGCCACACACAAACATGTCCAGGAGGGTTTTGAAAGCCTCTAGAGGAGATTACACAACATCTCTGGGCAACCTATTCCAGGGCTCCATTACCCTCAAAGTAAAGAAGTTTTCCCTCTTGTTGAGGTGGGACTTCCTGTGTTCCAGTTTGTGACCATTGCCCCTCATCCTATCATAGGGCACCACTGAATAGAGACTGGCCTCTCCTACTTGACACCCTGCCTTCAGATACTTGTAAACATTAATAAGATCCCCTCTCAGTCTTCTCTTCTCCAGGCTAAACAGCCCCAGGGCTCTCAGCCTTTCCTCATAAGAGAGATGCTTCAGTCCCTTAATCATCCTTTTAGCCTTCCTCTGGACTCTCTCCAGTAGTTTCCTGTCTTTCATGAACTGGGGAGCCCAGAACTGGAAATAGTACTTCAGATGTGGTCTCAATAGGGCAGAACAGAGAGGGTGAAGAACTTGCCTTCAACTCTGACTACACTTTTCTTAATGCACCACAGGATGCCATTAGCTTTCTTGGCCACAACGGCACATTGCTGTTCCATGGATAACATTGTCCACCAGGACTCCAAGATCCTTCTCAGTGGAGCTGCTTTCCAGCAGGTCAACCCTTAACCTCTACCAGTGCAAGGGGTTATTCCTCCCCAGGTGTAGGATTGCACACTTATTCTTGTTGAACTTCATTAGGTTTTCCTTTGCCCAGCTCCAGTCTGTCCAGATCTTGCTGGATGGCAGCACAGCCTTCTGGTGTATTGGCCACTCCTCCCAGTTTAGTATCATCAGCAAACTTGCTGAGGGTGCACTTTATCCCTTCATCCAGGTCATTGATATATGTGTTGAACAAGACTGGACCCAGTACTGCCCTCTGGGGAGCACCATTAACAACAGGCCTCCAGCTGGACTCTGCACCACTGATCATAACCCTCTGACCTCTGTCTTTCAACCTACTTCCCCATCCAGTCATCTAACCCACACTTCCTAAGCTTCCTTATGAGGATGTTATGGGAGACAGCATCAACAGCCTCGCTGAAGTCAAGGTAGACAACATCTACTGCTCTCCCTGAATCTACCTGTTCAGTCAGACCATTGTAGAAGGCTATCAGATTAATTAAACAAGACTTTCCTTTAGTAAATCCATGCTGGTTACTCCTCATAACTTTCTTTCCTCTATGGGCCTAGAGATGACTACCAGAATGAACTGTTCCATCACCTCTACAGGATTGAAGATGAGGCTGATTGGTCTGTAATTTCCTGGGTCCTCCTTGCCCAGTTTAAAGACTGGAGTGACACTGGCTCTCCCTCAGTCCTCAGGCACTTCTCCCATTCTCCGTTGTCTTTCAAAAATGTTGAAGAGTCACTTAGCAAGATCAGGCAGCTCCCTCAGCACTTGTGGGTGGATCCCACTGGGGCCATGGATTTGTGAGTGTTGTTTTTCTCATACCTAAATGAAGGTTTTGCCTAAATGAAGATTTGCCTAAATAAAGATCACCTAGTTCCAACCCCCTTCCATGGGCAGGAACACCTTCCACTAGATCAGACTGTTTAGAGTCCCATCCAGCATGGACTTGAATACTTGCAGGGAGGGGGGCGAGACCCACTACTCTTTCTGGTTATTCTAACTAAATAACCTCTGAATGCCATTCTTTTCTCCCACTGGTCTGAACTACTTACTGTTTGTTAAGGTAGCCAGTGGAATTCAAATACACCTGAAATGATTTCTCATTTTTTTGAGCCTTTTTATCCATGCAGTAACAACTAGGTTGAATGTGATTTTTGACCTGACACAAATCTTCCATGTCACCTCAATACCTTCATCCAAAAGGAAAGAGTCTTTTCAAACCCCTTCAATTTATTCTGCTGTTTTTGAAATAAACAGAAAATAAAAGCTGTAATTGAGAATACTTTGGCAATAGTAAACCCATTATGTTTGCTCCAGTGCAACTGTAACTATTCCAAGTGATTTTCATCTACAGTTCGTTGTCATGATAGCTTAGTCTGAGTCCATAAGAGTAATTTGCCTTATCTTATGAATACGTACTTGGGGAGTCTTTAATCCACAGATTATTGACACAGTAAACTGTAAGTCTTTTTGTAATTTCAGCTATTACTATCCATTTGGTCAATAGCTGCTGTATTAAAAAAAAAAAAAAAAAAAAAGAGAGAGAGAAACAAAACAAAACCCATGTATAACCCCTTTGATGTATATATCAGTATACAAAGAACAGGAAGGTATATTCAAAATTGCTTTCATAAGATAGCTAGCATATATCTGGTTTGTTTGTTGCTTGTTGGGTTTCTTTAAGCCAAATGGACTATTTCGTTTTATTCAAACAGCTCATCACTAATCCAAATTACAGACTAATATTTCTACCTGCAGACTGCTTTTGAGATTTACTAATCCAGAAAGCGCATAAAACAACCAAGGTATTATTTTAACTGGAGCAATTGAAATATACAAATGACTGAATAAGAACACACTCTGAAATTTCAGGTATGCAGGTGAAAATTGCCTCTGTCAGTCTAACCTGAAGGTCTAAAAAGAGACTTAGTGACACTTTTCTAGTATTACACAAAAATACTTTTTTACCTTAGGTGATTCCTCTTGGAAGGGTTCTTTCCCCAAATTTGGGTTATAAATTTAGGTTCTATGGTATCCTGGCTCATGTGTGCTCCCTTCTAAAAGCACACATTTTTATTACACCCGATATTCAATGTAGTGAAAAAGTAACAAGAATCACCTTTTTTTTTTCCAAATGTCTTTGTTTCTAACAGATCTATTAATCATTCCATATGAAGGTAGTCCCTAGAGCCTGTTTCCCTAGAACCCAGTTTCCATGAATTAAATACAGGTAAAGACCATGACCTTCAGTTACTGTGTCCAGTTCTGGGCTCTCTGGTTCTAGAAGAACAGGGAACTGCTGGAAGGGGTACATCAAAAGTCTAAGATGACTAGGGGACTATAGCATCTCTCTTTTGAGGAAAAGCTGAGAGACCTGGAGCTGTTTACTCTGGAGAAGAGTGAGAGGGGATCTTATCAACGTTTATAAATACCTGAAGAGTGGGTGTCAAGACGATGGGGCCAGTCTTTTTTTTGCCCAGTGACAGGACAAGGCGTAATGCACACGAACTTGAACATAGGAAGTTCCATCTAAATATGAAGAGGAACTTCTTTGCTTTGAGGGTGATGGAGCACTGGAACAGGCTGCCCAGAGAGGTGGTGGAATCTCCATCTCTGGAGACATTCAGAACCTATCCTGGACACAATCTTGTGTGATCTTTAAGTGAACCAGTCTTGGCAAGGGGGTTGGACTGGATGATCTCCCATTGTCCGTTCCAACCCCTACCGTACTGTAATTCTGTGGTATCATCTCCTCAAGAAAGAGGTACACTCCTCTTTTATGAGACACACTGAAATATATAGATGAAATGTTTGTTGTGAAACACTGTTAAACCCGGTCTGGTAGTTGGGAAGCTGCACTTAAGTGAATCCATGATTGGCCACATGTCACAAGCAACCAAGACAGCTTCTGAACGCCACACTTTGAGGAAGGTTTCTTAACACATCACTTGTCTGATGGGTGCAGAAGAAAATGAGGAGTCTTATACTTTTGAAAGGAAGAAGACAGAAGATTATTTAAGGTTGGTTTTTTTTCCTTACGAAAATGGGACATTATACACACTGGTCATGTAGTAAAAGTCATAATGAATAAGACAGAGGAGCTGGAAATAGTGGAAAGTAAACGTGTTCATAAGAGGTGGGAAGGGATACTCCTAGTGTAAGTTTAAAAGTCTCCCCTCCCTCCTGTCCCCCAGGTAGGACAAACCAAAGGCAGCACTCTTACAGTGAGGCATAAAGATGTTAAGATATAGTTGGAGAAGAAGTTCATCACCTTTAGGATACATGCAAGATGGTCTTGGGATGGCTTCAGATTCATTAGACTGACAGGAGCTGTAGGTACTCACTGAGGTGGCAGGAACTCCTCATGATGCACAAGTTCACTCCTTCTAGCTGGGCATGAACAATCATTGCTTAATTGCATCTTCCTCCAGCAGGCAGGAAACAACAGCATTTAACAGCATTGACAAGGTGCATGGTGAAGCTACCACTCTATGTGCATATCTGCTCCATTACACAAACATGAGGTGTTTCCCTCTCACCTGTCCACTTTTCCCACAAGCCTTGGTTTCCACATAAAGAAACCTGGATGCGCAGGCCAGATCAGAGTCAAGTCCAAATCAAGGATGAGTTCCAGTAGGGAGAATGCAACACACACCACATGCATTCACCAGCAAGTCAGCTTAAGCAGAGCCCAGGAGAGCAGTTTCAGGTGAGGACAGGAAGAAAAACACTGCTTGTTTGTTCATTTTTGGGGTTTTTTTAGGGTTTTTTTGGTTGGTTGGGTGGGGTTGGTTTTCAGGGGGTGGGTGTGTTTTGGTTTGTTTTTCAAAAAAAAAAAAAAAAAAAAAAAAGGGAACTAGAGTATGACAGCCAGAACTATTCTGCTTTAATGTTATGGATCCTTCCTTTCCAGGTATTTATTATCAGTATAATAGGTCTGTAATATTACCTTACCTTTTTCCTTCTAAAGTAAGGGATTTGAAGAAGATGATATCAGCCAGATCATGTGCAGATTAGATTAGAATGCAAAAGCTTCCTTTCAATGCACCTACTATATTGTAGCTTTATCCTGTTCCTGTTGTTTAAGAGTTCCAATTATTGTTACAGGTCAAGTGTTGCTATATATTTCACAATTAGCAGTGAACTTCCTTTAGAATTCAAGAAAAAAACTAAACAAACAAACAGTTCTGTTAATGTTCCCTGTGTATTTTAACTGTAAACCAATTGTAATGAAACACATTGGCATCCTTTTGTTTTGTGTCTGCTTTTCCAACTGAAATCTCTCAAGGTGTTTCCATGTCAAGCCTGATTTTTAGTAATGCATGACCTTTCTCAGCCTGGCCTCGTATCACTTGCCTTGTAGCTACTAAAAATACAATTTGCTTTCTTCTTAAGGCAAGTTTAAACCTAAGTTTTAGCCCTAGAAGACAGGATTGAAATCTATTTTCTAAGGACATTGCTTAATTTCTCATCAGACAATCACTGATTAAGTTCCAGCATCTGCTGATTTAAACCTTGAAAATTAAAACCAGATTTTTTTTTTCCCCAGACTCAACAGAATTACTGTTGATTGGATAATTAACTATGGCTATTGTGTCTGAAACAGAAAAAGCTGCCTGCAGCTGCATCTGAAAACATTTTCTCTAAAATAAATTGATTCCAGAGTTAATTGTCTTGGGTCCCAAATAAAACTAAATTAAATCTGTGCCTGCAGTGTTTTAAAATATATTAAATACTATTATTTAAATTTCTCAAGTAACCAAGCTCTGCATCAAGTAATTCAACACAGAAAGTTGTCATGCTTCCTTGATCAAGTGTCGGGGTGACCATTTCAAGTGACACAATGACACAGAATTTTATGGTTGATGTTCGATGGCTTAGTCAAAATAGTAATTATAAGAACTTTTGCCACTATGGGCAATTTTTTTTACATACTCCTTTAAGCCACATGTACTTCAGCAGTTGTAGATTAATTTAAACTGATTCTATCTATCTTATCTCCAATCCCAAGGAAATATGGATTTTCTTGGAGGTGTTTGGGTTATGGAGCTAAACTCTGCCATTAATACAACCATGTGCTGAAGTTACATTAGAGATTGCAAAATCAGGTTGTGGCCACACCACTGAAGAGAAAACTCAGCTCTCCTAAGGTAACGAAGAGCAGATACACCCCAGCTGGGCACATTTGAACAGCCTCAGGTCCAATTACATATACATACAAGTAAATTTACACTGCACCAAAATCTCAGGAGACAGTCTTCATGTCACTGCACTGTGGCTTTCCAGTCCTTGTCAGACCTGGTGTCTGTGAGACACATTCCATTTCATGATGTGTCAGTGTGAATTGCTGCACCAATCTGTCTCTCACAAAAATGTTGGGCAACTGCACTGTGAAGAAAGCAAGAGCTATTATGAACTGTAGCAAAATTTGAAGGACTATCCTGGGGAAAAGGAGAATGTTCCAAAAAAATCAGAGTCACTGTGGTTATATATAAGAGGGCCATGAACTAATCTTTGGCTTCAACATCAACTCACACCAACTGGCTTATATCTATGCTGCTTAGGGCTAGTTTCCTTTAAAGCAAATTTATTTTGGAGAAAGCTAGCGGAAGCACACCAAAACTGATCTGTGGAGTAGGGTGATGCCTATACACACAAATCAGGGTCCTGTATCAGAGCCTGCCCTTTGGACATCACCAGTTTATCAGTATAGACATATGTCTACCACATCAGGCTCACCTGTGGACTTAAATGCAAAGAGGACACAACCATAAAAGTCTGACCAGATAGAGACAGCAAGAGATAGCTGAGGAAATGCCAAGCGCACCCAAAACTATGATGTCTGTGGCCATGCAATAAGAAACAATGTATATAATTTTATGCTTCCTTCAGCTTTGCTCCTTAAAAAGACCATCACATGAAGACCCACAATTCCCTTATGATGAATTAGACCCATTAAACCTACAGAGTCATAGCAAACATAATGACTAGGTTGAAGGGAAACAGAGAGACTTAATATGTATTAATTTAGAGTTAACGTTCAGATACAGAAAAAAAAACATTTCAGAGAAGGAGAGATCTTGGCCTTGTTTTGCAGAAAAAGAAATTGCAAGTAATGATATAGTAGAAAAGATTTAAACAGAGGAAAATGTATAGAAAGACTATAAATTAGATGGAAGTAATTATAAAGGAAGTTAACACTACAATTTATTAACTAATTTTTAAATTAACTCTCATACCTACAAACTGCCACCCTAAGCTACTGTTATAGGCTATAGAGATGTAGAATTTTTGTCCCTCTCTCAAAATAATAATAATCTTTCAGATATTTTTATTATAAACATTTTTTGGCTTCCTTTTTGATAGAATTCTGATCACAAGTTTACAACACCTGTGTTTAGACATCTACATATAGGTTTTTACCTATGAGTTAAGTGTACAAATACTCATTATAACCAGTGGATGTCTGTGGTTTTCATCAGTGATCTAAATCAACCCTTCTAGCACCAGTGAAAAACCATCCTAGCTGGCCTCTAGCTACTATTCCCTAAAGGTATGTGTCTCCTCTGCTTCTCCTCTCATTTGCCAGCCTAGTGTGGATGACAAGAGAGTCTCAAATAATAGAATCATAGAATCAAAGGTGTTGAAAGACACCTTTAAGTATACCCATCAGGTCCAACCATTAACCCAGGACTGAAAGCCCACCACTAAACCAGTCCTCTCACTGTCCCTCAGTGCCACATCTGCACATCTTTTAAATGCCCCTAGGAACGGTGACTCCAGCACTTCCCTGGGCAGCCTGTTCCAGGGCTTTACAAGACTTTCAGTGAAGAAACTTTTCCTAACGTCAAATCTAACCTTCCCCTGGCACAACTCAAGACCATATTTTTCTTGTCCTATTGCTTGCTAAATGGGAGAAGAGCTGGACTCCCACCTCGTTACTACCTCCTTATAGGTAGTTGTGTAAAGTGATGAGGTCTCCCCTCAGCCTCCTTTTCTTCAGGCTAAACAACCCCAGCTCCCTTAGCCACTCCTAAGACTTGTGCTATAGACCCTTCACCACCTTCATTGCTCTTCTTTGGACATGCTGCAGCACCTCAACATCCTTACAGTGAGGGGCCCAAAACTGAACACAGTGTTCAAGGTACAGCCTCACCAGTGCTGTGTACAGGGGCACAATCACCTCCCTACTGCTGCTGGTCACACCGTTTCTGATACAGACCAGGATGCTATTGGCCTTCTTGGCCACGTGGGCACACTGCTGGTGAACAGTTACACCAGCTCCCTCAGTACCCTTTGGTGGATCTCATCTAGCACCATAATCTTGTGTTTGTCCCAGTGACACTTAAGTAGGTCACTGACCATTTCCTCTTGGATTACAGGGACTTCATTCTGCTCCCTGTCCCCGTCTTCCTGCTTAACAGGCTGGAAAACCAGAGAACAGATGGCTTTACTATTAAAGACTGAGGCAAAGAAGCCATTTACTACCTCAGCCTTTTCTTCATCTTTTGACACTATGTTTCCCTGTACATCCAGCAGAGAATGGAGATTCTCGTTAGCCCTCCTTTTCTTGATAATGTATTTATAGAAACATTTTTTATTTCTTTTTTTTTTTTTTTTTTTTAATGGCAGTAGCCAGACTACGTTCTAGTTGGGCTTTCGCCTTTCTAATTTTGTTCCTGAATAGCTTCACAGAATTTTTGTAGTCTTCCTCAGTTGCCTGCACCTTCTTTCACAGGCCATAGATTTTTCTATTCTTCCTGAGTTCCAGCCAAAGCTCTCTCTTCAGGCAGGTCAGTCTTCTTCCCCTCTGGATCATCTTACTGCACACTGGGATGGCCTGCTCCTGTGCCATAAAGGTTTCCCTCTTGAGAAATGTCCAGTCTTCTTGTAGTCCTTTGCCCTTCAGAACTGCCTCCCAAGGGACTCTCCCAACGTTAAATGACAATGAGATCTTCATTAAGTTACCTCAACTTGGATCTAGTGACACTTGAGATGTCTTCATATGCCTTAGATAACTCAAGGATGATAACTCTGAGGCCATACCCTTGTAACATAGCATCCAGAGGTTTGGAGCCATACCGTAGGGCACCTTGTAACATGTCACCTATGTTTAGGCAAGTACCATCTCTAAATTCCCTATGGGTGGACAACTAAATAAAGCCTCTTGTGAACACAGTTGATGGAGCCTGGATGATTAACTGAGCTGACCACACATAAGGATCTAGTAACATTTGAGATGTCTTAAGGTATCCCCACTGTCTACACAGTCTCCTGTATGGCCCATGGTATATCTGCAGCTCTAACATGATGCCTCAGATACTTTATGACATCCCAGATGACACTAGACACCTATGTTTAGTCAACAGAATTGAACCCCATAGAGCTACTAGTCTCACCTAAAACAGATGTCCAGTGGCTGGACAGCTGAACTGTTATCCAGGACACATTAATTGAACTGGACATGGTTGAGTTTCAGTTGCCAAGAAAAATTCACCTTGTACTACTTGCAATGCTCAGCAGTACACAACATGCATGGGACTCGCACATTTCACCCAGCTGATCTTACAGATATTTGCAAGAGTACAACTATATGTCTAGGTGCCTCAAGCTGTAAGCAATATCCTGCTCTGGATAATACTTAATATCATTTCATACTTTGAATCACAATATTTCAATTACAAGCAAATATTTGTCTTGTTTTCTGGTAGTTAAACAAGTGAAGAAATTTTAATATAATTAGAATGGCTCCAGCTCTTGGTTAAATTTTAAATCACTTTTTTGTAAGAGACTATTTCTTTCTTTGTTTGCTTTGCCCTGTACACATTTTCCCGTACACATTTGTACTTTATGATTCTTATTAATTACAGTCTTTCTAAAGTCCGCTTTAAATCACTATTGGATAGATTTCAAAAGTCAGGTACATGGTGTGAATGAGCAGGAATTCATGTGAAACCGTGCTGGAAAGAGTAACCTTTTAAATAGTTGTGTAAAATAGCAAAAATAATAAAATCTAAATGACAGTATTAATCCAGTTCTGGGTTGGGGTATTGCAATATGCTGATGTCATGTGTGTGGTACTGTGACAACTACACTAAATAGCAGAAGAAATCTTTCTGTGACTTCGAAAGTTATTTGTCTGTACAATGACATCACAGAGACTCAAAATTTGTTTACCTTTTTATCATTCAGTAGGTAGGATCAAAGTGTAGGATCTATAGCTTGAATTTGTTGTCTGGGAAAAGAAGTATAGTTAAAAAGAACCCTCATATTTTTCACTTCAGTAGTTGCATAATATGTGAACAATAAATAAAAAAAAAAAAAGGCATTTCAGCAAGGAACTTTTTCCTATGGCCAGGTAGATACCAACCTAAATAAGTAACTCTGCATGAGCTTTTTCTCACATTTCAACAAAAAGCATTAGCAATGTTAGTGTATCTTTACTCCATTAAATCTACAAAGAGACACCCGTGAGGATGAGCATTTAGTACAAATCTCTGTGTATGAAATAATGCTAAAAAGCCTTAATAGGCGTAGATACTTTTACAGAAAAACAGCGTGGTTTTAGTAATACACATCATTAGGATGAATGTGGATGAGTACATTTGATTTGCCTGAATGACTGTGTTCCTACTGTTCTTTTTTTCTCTAAAGACTAAATAAATATAAAAGTACAATTAATTTTCAGTCCGATATTTTGAAACACGTGACAAAACTTTTTCCTGACTGTTTTTACTATCACAGCTGCTAAAGAAAGAAAAAATACCAATTTTCAACATACATGTAATTAAAGTTTCCGACAAATATCTTAATACATATCAAAAGGAAATTTCTGAGTGTTCCTTTGCTGTTTATAGCAATCTTCCTTCAAACAGGAGTTACAGAGTAAATTTACTTCTTGCAAGACAGTGCCAGCAGTGCTTTCACTGTGTTTTAACATGATTTACTCTTGCTTCAGTGAACAGAACATTTACATAGTTCCAAAACATTATTATTAATAGGTTAGCTCCAAACATAATATGATTAAGGTGATGCATATGATACAATGCCCTGACAAGGCAAATTTGGCTGAAGAGTCAGATACGGATTACAAATTTCAAAGCTGATCTGAGTTCTGGTATTTAGGGATTTTTCCTAGGAATATTTTACTGATCTTTACTTCTTCAAGGAGAATATCAAAGTGCTTCAGTCAAATTCAGGAACCTCATTTTTATAAACCCACACGTTTTTTAGATTTCTGTCAGATCCAGTAAAAATGTAATTTTCCTTAGACTTCCTTCCATGGCATCATTTTATTAGCAATATTTTAAAGTAAGCTGTAGACTATGTGCCTTTTTTTTTCTTTTATAATAAGCTACCTTATGCCATTGCTTTAATATAAAGCAATTGTAAAGAGGAATGTAAATTCACAGAACTCTTAATGCAAATGAGAAGCCAAAATAATACACTTAACACTTTTCAACTTTTTGTCTGACCTTTTACTGATCATTCTCTATCATCCATTAGATTTCATTAGAACTCATATCAGATGCAAAATGTTTTATTAGTGACATATCTAGGTGCTGTTCTTGATTTACTTTCAGGTAATTTTTTATAGGTTGTCTGAATATTCAACAAAGCATGTAGTGCACAAGAGCTTTGAATACACAAGGGAGTTACTGAAATTCATCTGCAGATTGTCACACTTATTTCTAAAGAGATGGAAAACCATTTCTTTTCCCATTCTGATCCCAGATAATTCTCAGTATTTGATACTGTGTTTGTCCTTTTATCCATCACTGACGTTTCCAAGGAAAGGATTCCTCACCATTCAGCATCCTCTCCCCATACCTGGGAACAGAAAGGTAATGTTTGCAGTCTCTTCTGAGTTTCCCTCCCTAGACAGCAACCATTTCTTGCTGTGAAATAGCAGTGCTTCTGGGGGACTTGAAATAGACCAGGAATACCAGATGAGGAATGGTTAATGAATATAGCTCAGAAAGTGTCTTAGAAACAAAATAAATGTTCTGGGAGGCGGAAAAATGAGGCTCCCCATGGCTGTTTTTTTTTTTGGTTTCTTTGATTTTTTTTTTCTTTTAAATCTTCCTCTAGGAAAGATCATTCTCTGCTTCTGATTTATGACTCCCTGCTTTCATTGGAACATCTCTGTGGTAAAATTAGAACGCTGTGAAAGATTCTTGTAAATTAAAAACCTTGAGTTCAACATACTGATAAATACTGCAATAAAGTTAATGTTTGTTCCATTTCTGGGTTTACTGTAGAACAGTATAATAGTCTGTGTTGACCTTAACATTTCTGGCTTTCACCATTCAGCTTATTTTGTTTACAATAAACAACAGAACTAATATAGTTGCCAGAAAAGTAGCTTGAAAGCATTTGCACTTGAATAGATAATAGTTCGGTCTTTCACCATCAAAAATTGAGGATTATGAAATAACCTATCATATAAATGATTCTGCTAAATTACTGACCCTTACGATCATTAATCATCTTGATATTTTAACAGGAAACTCTCAGTAAAGAGAGACATTTCACACCTCTCAGGGTGATGATTGTTTCAGGATTACATTAGTCCAATGCACTTTATATTTGTTATGAGTATGAAAAATATGGTGAAAAAGATGGTCACTTCATTTCCAAATGAGCCTTCCTAATGTACTGCATTCCTCAAAAAGAAGAGAGAGTTAAAAATTGTATATGAGAGGCAGAACAGCGTGACAGAGAAGATCACTCAGGTAAGATTTAATGTGCTGCGTAGAAAAGAAGAGAATGAAAGGCATATGTCAAAGAAACATCTAGAAGAAAATCTGGTAAGAGCAAAGATGGCACTTGGTGCCAACTCCAGTGCAAGGGAGAAGTCTTCAGCTTAACATCTGATTACAGTAAATCGAAGCAGTAGAATGAATGCTGTGCCATGAAGACATACCCAAGCTGACAAATTGGTTTGTTTAATGAGAGTAATACAGCTGAGTTACCTTCGCTTGGGCTCATAATTCTCATTACTTTGTAGAAGTTATCTGTCCTGGTGGAAAGCTATAAAAATTCAGTTAGTGATAAGACAGGGCAAACACTTCTGTCAAAACAAGGAGGGGGACAAGGTGAGAGAAACAGCATGAGTGAGTGAGGCAATCTAGAGGCCACAGCAGGGTTGAGGGATTTCTTTTGATGGAATTAACAATTTAAGTTGGTTTTAGAATTTCAGTCCCAGTATTAACCAGTGCATAGGATAAAAGGTATTTTAGTATTGCACTACAGTATACCATTTTATTGGGTAGTAACAGTTAAGTTGAAAAAAAATTGTTTCCTTAGCTGTTCTTTCACAGTGAGTTCACAGTTTTGTGGGTTTTATTCCAGAATTCCTAATTGACATAACTTTATTTCTTTTGTTAAAGGCAATTTTGGCACAGGATTTCTTTCAGCCATTTCAAAGTCATTAGTAATTTAATTCTCCATCTCATTTATTAATGGATCTATTTTATAGTAGTACTGATTTTCCCCTGATACATTTACACAAGCCTATCTCATTCTCCTGCCATAACCTCATTAAGGGTGAGATACTGCAGTTTGATTACAGACAGTAATAAGTGGTACTTTAAAGCTTCCAGACACTCTGTAAGTTTATACTGTCAGTCAAGAATATCTGTTCAAATTCAGACGTGTCATTGTTCATGATCAAGAACTAGCTCAGTCTCAGGCTTAGATCATATTCAAGAATACTCCCAAAGGGAGTTCAGTCATCCATGGCATACTCAGCTACTATGCTTTTTCTTCAATTTTCTGGACATAGTGAGAATGGAGGAGCTCTGCTCAGTAGCTGGTACTTCCTAAGAACAGTATTCCTTAGTGATTTAATAGTTAGCATTAACAGTTCTCCTGCACAGGTATCTTGTTTTTCATAGGCCAGTGAATTTCACACAGCTTGTGTTTGCAGGAAGGCAAGCAGAGAACCCTTTTTTCCTTGAGCACACGAACTGGAATCTTGCCTAGCATTTAGACAGACTGCCTGAGTCTACAAAAGTCTCCTTCTCTCTGCTGATGTTCAAATACACAAACCTCTATCTTAATACCTTTTCCTTTGTGTGAATGTATTTATTATTGCAAGAATGATCCAACCTGTAAAACTTTAACACCTTTACTGGTCCACCTGAAGTTCAGACACTCATTTAAGACTGAACTCAAGCTGCTTCCATTCCAATTAGCCTTCTTCAAAGGAATGCCATCTTGCTGTTCCTTAAACATGAGCTTTTCTTTGAGAATCTCCTTTTTTTTTCTTTTTTTTCCCTCACAGGTCTTGAATTATCTTGCTACCATATCACATTTAATATATTTACTAAAATTTTGATATTTGCTTTCCTAGAAAAGAATGATTTTTTGTATTCTTGCTAGTGTTTCAGGAAAAAAAAAAAAAAAAAAATAGAAAAACCCTCCAGGATCCCTGCTGAAAACACAGAGTGGGTGAAATTCTGGGTTGGAATGGACTTCTGTGAGTCTTCTTGACTAATCTTCCACAGCAAGACTTTTGCCAACACTAGACAAGTCAGCCATGGTTTTGTTGAGTCCTAAAAACCTCCAAGTTTTTTTGATTTTCTGCGGTTACTCTTGTGTTGTTTCCCGGTTCAGTATTTTTTTCTGTCTCACCAACAGAGATCAGATAAGAATAGGAGCCACCAACCCTTTAAACTCTAATTTTCTGTTGGTATATAAATAATGATGCACTTTTTATCACAGCAGTACTTTATATTCTGCCAGCACTTCCAGACAGACAGCATAAAACTTTCAGGAAGAACTCCTAACAAGGTCAGTATGATAAGTAGTCCAGTTCCCATAAAACTTTAGTTATTTAAAAGTTCTCCATCAAAGTATCATAAGTTATATATCTGTAACTTACAGACAATTCACCTTCCAGTGGAATTTACTTAGGCACTCTATATAAGAGAGGTAGACACCACAGAAAAAGATCTAAAGGAGTCAATACCTTCTGAAGTAAGCTAACGACAATCGGCATGCTCAGCATGCAGTACCCTGAAGTCAGAAATGACTCAAGGCTTAATCAGAATAGAAAGGTGCCTAAGGCACCTGTCTGCCTGGGGGGCAAGGGAAAAGGATATATATCCACAGCCTAGCTGCCTGTATGTTTGGTCCCACTGTGTCTGCATGCCATTTTTACTTCTGTCTTCCACCGGAGAAAGGGAATGGTGATTCTGGTCCTCTCTTATCACCTTGACAGTCACCTAAAGCCAGTAGGCATTCTCCTGACTGAATTTCAAATACCTTAGCTGTTGTTTTGTTTTCTCTTGTTTCTTAGTGACTAATCCACAAGATTTTTTGTCTGTCAAGACTAGAGCCTCATGAAAACTTGTAGCAATCATTTCTTTAAAACTCCCTCTTATGTTTTAACAAACCTTTTTTCCAAAGGTAAGTCTATATAACCTTACATCAGCACTTCTTCTATGCCTACAAATAAGCATGCTTTTATTGTATTATTACTTAGCATGTCAGCCAGCATTTCTTTTAACCATGTCTCTGGCTTGATACAAAGTATATATTATATGTATATTTGCATACAATATGAATTAGATATGATCTATTTTACATTTTTGGTCTGAAATCCATAGAAAAATCTTCACAGTGTGGTTTTTTTTGTTTTAAAAAAATGTGTTGAACTTGTTTGAGGTGGGAAAATGTAGCGGTATTAGAGAATTGTGCAGAAGCAGCTATTCTTAATGGTCTTCAGCAGGGTCACGTCCATGTCTGCAGCCAATCAGGATTGAGCCACACCATATAATCAGCTTTACGAGCTAGGAAGTGACCCATATCACATGACTCAGGAGGTGAACTTAACTAGATGCTCAAAATTCCCGTATGAGTCATTTGTTTCAATTACATTGACAGGATTACAATGAGTGTAAATTCACAGTATTTTTTTTTTCCTAAGAGGTGTCTTCACAGATGATGATCAAATAACAATTTATTTCATTTGGTACACAAAGAGATGATTTATATAAACAAGAGATTGTATTTTTTCAAAGAAAAATTCACATTGTACCATCGGTGGAAGAAGAGGAGTAAAATGCAGTTCAAGCTGTGGGCTTCGGAGCTGCTGTTAGGACTACAATACTATGTATTTAGACAATGTCACTCCATGATCAGTATGCACAAATTGATATTTGGGGACAACCCAGAAAACTGTGTTAACATGTTTTTCAAGCAGATCTTTCAGTATATAAACCAAATAGATTCTAACTTTACAAAAGTGGAAATGTTGCAGTTGTTTAGAGGTAAATTATCTTCTGAGTTATTTTTTCCACAGAGGACAGCTAATTCACTGTGATTTGACCTCCTGCCTTTTTACTGACATGTACTGAATGCAAGTCTAGCCCAAGGGTAATGAATGGTGTTTGAATGAGAGATGTTTTACACCAAATTGTGACAAGGGTAATAACATGTCACTGAGACAACAACAAATGTCAGCAAAAGGCCAAAATGAGAATGACTTTGGAGTAATCATTATTTGCTAGTGGAAAAACTGCAGCAGATTAATTCACCAAATATCTAGTATGAACGTGGTACAGCTCAATGTAATGGGAGTACAAGTATTTTTTCATTGCTCACTAGCCTTGCTACATAAAATCTCAAAGTGATGCATCAAGTTACATGTCAACTAGTAGTACATTACTTTGAAGAATCATATTAAAATTTGTTTTGCATCAAGTTCTTCAATCCTGATATAAGCATGCTTAGTGATATGTTTTAGTGGTGGACTTGGCAGTGCTAGGTTAACGGTTGGACTCAGGTAAGTCTTTTCTAACCTAAAGAATTCCATGAATCTATGATTCCAAAAAGACCACGACACTGATTATGTACTGAATTCTCATACAAAATCCTGGCGTATAAGATTAAATCAGTCCCAGGAATTCCAGATTATTTGAGTAGACAAAGAATTTGTTTTACATGTTTGTTTATATGCTTTAAAAAAAAAAAAAAAAAAAAAAAAAAATTCAGGAGTAAGAGTACAAAATAAGTCACGAGAAGTCCAGCTTTTAGAAGTAGACAAAAAATTGATTTTAAGTGTTAGTTTGAAACCTTAAAAAAAAAAAAAAAAAAAAAAAAAAAAAAAAGAAGAAAGGGATGCAGTA
>JAAGNO010019035.1:0-13014 GCA_033439905.1 Ceryle rudis
AAGAGAAGAGAAGAGAAGAGAAGAGAAGAGAAGAGAAGAGAAGAGAAGAGAAGAGAAGAGAAGAGAAGAAGAGAAAAAAACCCTGATGGTCTTGTGAGTACCTCTTTGCTTCTTTTATTTATTTTTTATTTTGAAGTTTTAGTTGAAAACAGAAGGTTTTTTAAATATACTTAGCACTTAACTGGTGCTTGCCAGTTACATCTCTCCAAAGCTGGCAGTCATTTTCCAGAACAAAGGCTTTTACCTTTTCCCTTATGGCTCTTCCCTGTTACGGTAAATAAAAAAGAAATTGTAGAAAAGCTTTCTCATCTTCCACAGTACATTTGTTTTACTTTTATGTATAAGCTTATACAAACACATGCACTCAGAAACTCCCTAACAAAACTATTACCCACATCTCTGGACTTTTAATCTTACAGCTACTGTGTAATTTGTAGCTGGGTATTATTTTATAAGCCACAGGTTCCAGTGTATTGATTCTAATGTCATAGACATACCTATATTTTAAGTCATCAAGTGAAAAACCCCCAGCTTGTCACCTGTGGACAACATTTTTTTTCTGTGATGCTTCCCATCTGTTAATATCTGTTGAGAACTGACTGTTACAGTAAACTGTGAATTGTGTTAGGCCTGGCTTTATCAACACCTCCCAGGGGCTTTGAAGGAAGGACCATGTATTGTAGCCAATCATGGGTGATGGAGAGAAGAGGTGGTCACTGGACTGGGATCCCCAAGGTGGATAGCAACTGGAAAATTCCTAAAGTCTCCAATAATTTCCAGAGGGATTGGCCATTGCCTGGAGCTGACATACCACAGCTAAAAAACCACTTCTCCAACAAACCCTGCCAGCATCTGCTTGATTCTGGAGCACTACTGGATGCAAGCACATCTCTGATTTTATGCCTGGTGAAAAATACTTGACTTCTGACAGGATGAGAGGGGATGAGCCCTGTGTGACACAGCTTCTCATGGGACACAGGCTCCCGTCACTCACCCCAGCCCAGCCCTGCTTGAGGCACAACACTTGCCCAGTGCACTTCTTAATGCATAAGTGATATTCACTGCATATGGTCAGGCAGACAGCATGGCTCCAGACTGCAAATCCCTTCCAGGAGTCAAGCTCCCAGCCTCGTAAACATGCAGTCCGCCACTCCAGAGGACGTAAGACCTCCAGGCCATTATTAGCCAACATGAAGCTTATAAAAGACTCTATAAACCAACCCATGATAAATAATTTCACAAGTAATACTGTGGCGGTGCAGAGCTTGTTTGGAGTTTGAAAGCGGCTGTAATGTGCTGCCAGGAGGATTAAATGCTGTCACTGTGTTTCAGGCATTTTACAGAGTGTCGGGGGAAGGTACATGTGGTTTTTGTTTGTTTGTTTGGTGAGGAGTTAATGTAAGACGTGGGGAGAGCAGAGAAGGTGCCACATGTGCACAGCATAAGGGGGAGCTGGTTCTGGGGGCTGGAGGCTGACCAATGCTGTGGGACAACCTTGCAGAAAGTGACCTGGGTATGTTGTAATACCTATTTTATATATTATCTTTCAGTCAAAGCTCACGTGCTGGAGACCTTTGACATTTTTGTCAGGTAAAGGATTACCTGTGGGATGAACTGACATGGTGAACTGGGGGAAACTCGCAGCGGAGACTCAAAAAGGTAGTGGCTGGTGGCTGGCTCCACTGTCCTCATCCCTTTCCCAGCATTCAGGGAGTGATGCAGACCTTTATGGAGAGCTTTAACCCACAGCCTGAGGCTTCTAGAGATCGAGCTGACTTAATGCAGCTTTGTGGGAAGGAGCTCAGCCCCACCACTGGCAGCACACCTACCTGAACAGAGGTTAGCTGCAAAGATGACAGTGGCTTCAGTGGTACACCCTGAGGTTTCACTACTGCAGGCTTTCAGCAGCTGGAGTCTGAGCATGGTCCTAGGAGGAATAAGGGCAAGTTGTACTCCTTCTGTGACCCATCTCTCCTGGTTGCCGTGTTTTACTGTGCTGCCTTCAAGGCAGTAAGTTATTGCCTTCCAGAACAGTCCTCAAAATAGTGTGAATCATTTTTGTACAACATGTGTTTTGTTTCCATGGTTATTAGATCCAGGTTTGCTTACATCCATTCTTCCTTGGCACAAAAAGTTTCTGTTGTCTTTTCAACTTGTGTATTTGCCTGAGCTCATGCTACTGCTCCAAGATAAGAAATGTTTTTAAAAGAAAATGTATCCAAGAAGTATGATGCTCCCCGTTTAGAAGCTATGAGGGTTATAAAATCAACATGGCATTCTTAAGAAAATGAGTGGATGTTTGAGTCGGGTGTAGTCCAGCTCATCATCTGAAGCTGTTGCCCTAGGCAATCAGATAAACCTATTTCCTCATAGAAAATGCCACTTTGGTTGGTTAGTTTGTTTCAAACACTAAACTCTTTGGCAGAAGACTCAACTTGAAAAGCAGGAGGGGCAGATTCTGACTTAGAGCTGGTATAGAGGAGTAGGAGAGAATCAGGGAGAAGGTTATTTCTCTTGTTGAACAAAACCATTGCTTATTATACAGCTTTCCTTGGGCCTATTCCAGATCCATTAAAGTAAATGGAAAATCTTCACTTCACAAATGGGATCTGGCCCCGGCTCCAGGGATTAATAGTTTACAGGATCTCAGGTGGATCTTCACATAGGAACAGATCATGCTCCTGTTGAGCCAGTCCCTGTTGAGTTTATTTTATATTTTTGTTCTTTATAAAGCTTATGGTCTTTATGTGTTGCCCTGTGCTGTGTTGCCTGTGATCAGTTACAGTGGTCACAGTGAACCTCATCCAACTGTTAACAACTGACCTGTGGCTGCACCCCCAAGCTGGTGCTGAGGTCTTGGGCCACCAGCTGCAACACCCACGGGGAAGTGTATGAGCCCTGCTCTGGAAATTGGGATGATAAACTCGTAGTTAAGACTAGCATAAGGTGCCAGCCTCTGGATGGAATGATGCCTTTTTGTGTGTTGTGGAAGACCCTGGTTGGTAACAACCACTTCTCTGTGAGCAGCTCGCTGGGAGCCACTGAGAGCTGGCACCAGATAGGGATTGAGGTATTTGCCTTTGCTTTTTTGCCTTTGCTGGGTCTGGCAGCTCTCCTGGTGCAACATCTGGAAGGTTCTATGTATATAGTAAATATCAGAGAGAGATGTTGCAGCTATAGGAGAATATAGCTGGGAAATGGCTTCTGTCAAATGGAGCTGTAAAAGCAGCAGCTCAAATTAGAGAAAATGGATTTAAGTGCTTCTTGTTTTTCCTGAGGGAAGTCCTTTTTGCAGTTTCTTCTTCCATTTTTCTTCCTCATGTTTTCTTGTCTGTTGTAGTCTTTTCTGTTTTTTCCTTCAGTTGGAAAGAGTTTCTTTCCCTTGACCCACTACAACCAGCAGAGGCCAGAGGTCAAGCATGCTCCTGGGATCATGAGAGCCTTCCCGTAGCCTCTGCCTCAAAGAACAGGGTGACACCATCACCACAGGAGGCATTTCCCCTTAGTCTCAAACATCTCTAGTTTTCAGCCTCAGAAGGAGCTCAAAAGAGCCCTAGGTCATTTGTCTGTCTGTGGCAATATGCATGACCTGCTATGCCATACACTGAGCAATCAACAGCTCTGCACATGTGGTTGGTGCACAGGAGGAAGGTCCTTGGATGGATACAAATACTGGCTACAACAGTTAGGAAACAACCATGTAGCAAGTGCAAATGGTTAAGGAGGTTGTCCATAAAGCAAACTTCACAACATCCATAGAAGAGCATCAGCAGAAGATGTGAAGGAGCTGCTTCAAATCAGAGAAATCCCTGTTGGTTGGTGCTCCAGGGATTGTTCCTGGAGCATCTGGTGGTACAAGGAAGGGTGAATGCCCTTGCCTGGACAGCAAGAGGTCATGACAAGAGAAGAAAAACATCAGGATGTTATATTAAAAGCACATCTGTGCACAGTCTGGAATGGTAAATACTTTTTCAGATTCCCTTCATAAAGCTGCAGTGTTTAAAAGTGCTGATAAAGTGCATTCCGATGTCCTTGAAGTATTGCAGCTCGCCACACACACTACACAGTGTTTATAGGAAAGACAGCCAGCGCAGAGAAGAACAGCGAGATGAATGGGCTCGTACGTGTGAAGGGGAAAGATTTGTGGATTGTTACCAGAAAATGGGGTCCAGCTGGCTTGTGCTGTCCTGGCCTTCGGAATCCCGGGGACTCTCAATTGCACTGTGCCCGGGACAGGCTGTGAAGCTGCTGGCATGGCAAGGAGAGAACCAGCAGCACTCAGCATCCTTCATTACTGCCTCATCTCACACGGGACACTGTGGTCCATAACGACAGCCCCTGTTTTCAAGAGAGGTGTCCACATGTTTTTGTGGCTGGTTTTTCTCTCCCCCATTTGTCAGGTTTTTCTTGTAGGTTTATTACCCCCCTTTGTGCCACTGAATTTCTGTCGAGATCTCCTTTCTATTCCTTTGGGTTCTCTCTTCTCCTGTAGTCATGAGCTTTGGACAGGGAGTTGTTGTTGTTAGAAGAGCTATTGTTTCTCCCCTGGCTCACAGAGGAGCACCCATTCTTCCCACCATGTAAGAAAAGTTCCCTGTTAAGACTGTTCCGCAGAATAAGAAAGTCCTTTCAGAGCAGTCTGAAAAAGAGGTTTGAAAACCCTATTTGCAGCACAAAGCGAAGTGAGGTGAAGATGGATGCTTTGGAAAGCAGCTGTGGAGTTGGTCCAACACCTTTCTGAGGCTGGACCACGCTCTGGCTTTAGTGGAAGCTGTGATTTATTACAACACAATTTTCTCAACAATTTTCAATACAAGGGCTGGTCAAAGGCTGCTGAGGAGTTTATCACTTAAGAGAATATTTCAGATTTGAAGTGGCTTGGACCATGCACTGTTGCAAAGCAGTTCTTGCTATTGTGCTGTGACTGCCTAGTTAAGGATCTTTACATTGAATTGGTTAAAAATGACTGGCGCCGGAGGGAGAGAAAGCCATAGAGCTAGGGAAGGAGCTGAAAGTGTCAGGAGTGAGGGGCTGCATAAAGGATGACCAAGGCTGTAAGAGGGGGAAGACTGCAGGGGAAATGGTGTAACGTCTTGGTCCTGCCTCAGCGGTGGTGTGGAAGGAGTGAGAGAGGTGGTGAAGGCAGAATTGAGAGGCAAACAGAAGCCAAGAAGGGACAAGTTGCAGACACAGAAGACAGTGGGGACACAGCAGTTTCTTGTGACATAATCTGCAAAAATGGCAGTCAAAATATTAAATGTCAGTGTGCTCGTGATGCCCAAGTTTTCCAGATGTGATGTAAGTGGCTATAACTCCCCAGGGGCTTATAACTCTTCATGTTTTGGACCTCTGGAGCTTACTTTCCTGTCTGCTGACATCTGTCATGCCACCTCAGCTCATGGTGCCACCCTGCCACCTGCCCAAATTCACTAACACTTCTGCTCCTATGAAATGTATGAATCATAACTTCCATGCCACAGCCTTCTGCAAGATGGTGTTTCCAGAAATAGCATCCTGCAAGCCAAGAGACGTGATATTGCCCTTATGGTGGTGGAGGCCCAAAGAGAGGGAGCACAGAGGGAGTGTAAAGAAAACAATCCACCCAACGGTGCTGTGGGAGGAAAGAAAGCACCAAGCAGGATCCAGCCTTCATTTGGATTTTTCTGAGTTCATAAGTTGAAACTATCAGAATTTCAGTGCATGATGAAATTTGAAAATGGATCCTCTATTGGTGAAAGAGTCATTGCATTACAAAAGCATATCCACTAGCACTTTAACCTCAGCTAAAGAAGAAGTGTAGTACCTGAAACAGTGTTTGATATTTTAATGCAACAGGCAGTGTTTCCTAGTATAGTACTTTTCTCCTGATGTAGATTTCACCTTAGGCTTTCCAGTAAGTACAACATTCTTTTAACCAACTCAATCAGATGCTTTATGGATGTACTTGTTATTTGAAACTGTGTGAGGAGCAACTTCTGAGGTGTGGAAGAGCTGTCACAACTGTGCAGCTAATGACCTATTCGTAATTTATTCGTAGTGCTTTGACTTCTTCCTCATCCACATGCTGTTGTTTATGCACCCTGGCCAGGTCCTCAAACGCTTTTCAAGCTATTTCGATGTGAAATGATCTTATTTGTGTCCTAATGCACACTCTTATTTTTGGTTAATCAGTCTCACAGGTACCCATTAGAAGCAGAGCGATGTGTATATGAATATTGTCATGTATTAAAAAGGTCAGGGCCTTAGAGTAAAACTTGAACTGAGGTGAAATCAAAATAGTGTACCCATCTAATCATCTGCAAATGGGTGTTTTGCATAAAATTGGTTCTGAAGATATTGTTTTGATGCTGCTGCATCACAAAGACAAACGATGCTTTTTCACTGCATGTAAGAAGTGTTACTTAGTGAAGTCATTCTGATTTCCATAGGATAAACACTTATTTAGGCTCTCTCATTTCACTGATTATATCCACTTTTCTAAGCAAATCTTCACCTGACATGTTGCAGCAACATAGAAAAATAAGTAACGTCTTTGTGGCTTTTAACAGGGTTCTACTATGGAAGCTTGCTCTTGTGACACATAAATACTGGTTTGGTATGGTACCACCAGGGGTAGGTTTAGCACATCAAATTTGCCTGCCAAAATGATGAAGGGGAAAAAAAAAGTAGGAGAAAATGGAAAAGAGGTATAAAAGGCAAGATTATTTTTCTTCTAATAGCTGCTATTTAGCTCTACTCTCTCTCATCTTCTTTTTGTTCTGCTACCTTAAAAGCTGTATTACGTGAAATTCTCCATTGAAGTTCTACATTTGACAGATGTTTGGCAGACTAAAACTTGCAGTAAAGATTTTCAGAGGGTCACTCCTTTACCCTCTCAACATCTCCTTCCTGGAGAAGCAGCCTTTCCCCAGCCATCCAAATCGAGGTGCACCTTTTGGTCAAACACTAGCTGCAATTACTGTAACTCTGTTTTGACCGATGCATAGAGGAATAAAATAGCTGACCAGCCAGGGAGGTAGCAGCATTAGAACTTGCTGTAATTTCATTCCTGCCAGATATTAATTAGTAGGCTACCATCACATTCATTTCAGAAAATGGACCCATAATAAATGGTGAGAGAGTCTCTTTAGTGAAGGTTTGTGGTCAGATTGAAATGTTGGGAATTTCTGCATCATTTCCAAGTCTTTAGGAACAATGAAGAAATGGAAAGATGCTGATAAGAACCCTTCTGACTGTCGCTGTCAGGGATGTTTTGGCTGGCAGAGGAGCAGGGTGGTCTAAAGAAGCTGGGTAGGAGGCTCTGCCGGGAGTTTCTTCCCTCCAAGAAGTATGAAGAACTGGCTTTTGTGGTTTTCATGTGAAAGCAATCTGCATTTTCACAGCACATAGGTGACTTCAGAAGCCAAAGATACAGCTTTGCCTTTTCATCTGATGCCTTTCATGCTCTGCAGTGTCATTTTCAATGAGGTTGACCAAAATACACAAATAATTGCACAGCTCTGATCCTTAAGGCTACCAGATAACTATGTCCTATTGACCTCAGCAAGGCAGAGACATTTAGGTGACTGTGGGGCGCAGGCAATGCAAGCCATATAATAACATAGATTGTTATTTTGTAATGAAATCTCAAATGACTTCCCTGACCCAGTAAGAGCCCCAGGTAGCACCTGATAAGATCCCTAGATAGCACATATGGGTGCTCCTAGGCTTCAGGTCAGGGTTGCTTTGTTTGGAGCAGCCTGGCTTGTTTTCCTGCTTAAGCATAATAATTTTGTGGGGAAGTGAGCATTAGCTTGGTTGGAAGCTCTGTTCCAGTATGAGGTCAGACACAGCTCTGACCATCTGACTTAAAAGAATCCTGAAGACAGACTGGAAATGCCCAGGAAGAAATAACTGTTTTCCAGCATTACAGATGCCAAAGCAAAGTGCTACCACTGTATGTGACAAAACCTGTTACTTTCATGCCATAATCTACTGCTAATGGAAGTGGGGAGAATATGCAAATTGTGTCCTCATCAAACATTTAGAAATAAAAATACAACAAATCTGAAACCAAAGGAGACTTTCCAGATTGTTCATCCTGTAGCATTTGGATCCTAAAAACTGTGAATGCCCGTGCCTTCTTGAGTACTAGGCAATGGGCCATGTTCCTAACTGGTATCAATCAGTAACAGCTCCATTCATTTGGATGGACCAGATTTAGCCCATCTGGACATTAATTTGTCTTTCTGACAAGCCTTGAACGCTCATTTTAACATGTTCAGGAGTTGAAGCTGCCAGCAGTTGTTTCTTTCCTTGGCAAACCTCTCCAGTGCTAGGAGAAGCACTTTTTCCCCCCCTCCTTTATGGCATGCACAGGCACTGCAAAAGGGCTTAGCTGATGGTTGTAATGATCTCATATATTTTGGGAGCTCACCCTTTTAAGAGAGTAGCGCCTGGGGTGCAGACAGATGGGCTCTGCCCACATCTCCTTTGGATGCTTGAGGGATCTCCCCAGTCTTTCCCTACAGTGTCATTTTAAGCCATGTCAATTTTATTTGTCTTTTTCACTCCTCCTCATTACCTGCTGTTCACCCTGAGGCTCCTCAGGGCTTTCTTGTTATAAATTTGATTTGGAAGTTGAAATTGGAAATAGAAATCAGTGGTTCTGTGATTACAACAAGGAGGGAATGTGTCCCAAAGGCTAGGTGGATGTGATTTGACTCAAGCTCTTGATATGGAGTTGGAAATTAAAACCATTCTCCATTGATATCCCTTTGCAGGAGATGTCTACAAGGAAAATACTAGCTGGCCCTCTTTGTGAAGGAAAGGCTCGTCAGCAAAGCAGCACATGTCTGGAAAAAATAAACAGACATTGCTAGCAAGATGAGAGTGTGTTTTCATCAAGAAAATTTAAACAAATACAGCTCTGTTCAATCACTGTATTTTAAACGGAAGGGAGCAAAGTTTTCTGAGTTATGAGATTGAGGCTGATATTAAAAATAACCTTAAATGTGGCCTGAAAGCAAATCAGATCACTTGTCCCACTTGTGAGTAAGGCAGAGAAGTGACCATTAAGGCAAATCCATGTGGGAGAGTGATAATGAGGCTGTAGGTGCAGAAATTACCACATTCATGAGAGGAGCCAATTTCAGACTTGAGCGCACTCAGGCTGGTGGTGAGGGGACAGAGACAAAGTGGAAAATCTCCAGATCAGGGGATGGAAAATGCTGCATTACACATCCAGCAGCAATGGTGGCTCTTGAGTTTATCAAACTGGGGGAAGTAGGTGATGACTGAAGGTCATAGGAAAGACAGGTCTGTATGTAAGATGGGGAGGACGGGTTGGAGCCCATCAGTTTGACCCCAATTATATGGGTATAGGGAGAAAAAGAAAGCATAGAGGTAAATAGGAAATTGGAAAGAAAGAAGCCCGAGTCTACCAGAGGCAGATTGTGTTCTATGAATCTGATATCTTTGATAAAATAATGGATTTGTCTAGACAAAGATTATATCTGTGGCATTTCTTAGCTGGATTCAGTGAAGTAATTGATATAGTGCCTTGTGAAGAATGACTAGGTGAGCTGACAGGGAGAATAATAGAAGAGTTGGAGGTCAGAAGGTATTCAACTGTTTAAAAGAGAGAATGGATTTAGCTCAAAGGTGAATTTTGGTGAGTGGGAAGAAATTGCTGGGCAAGTCGCTCAAGAGTTCGCCTTGAAATGAACTCCAACCAGTTGTCATAGAGCTTGTGACACATTGGACAACACGAGCCAGGACCATGACACAGAGGCCTGGAGTATCTTCTGGGAAAAAGTGGGTGTCTTTGGAGAGGGAAGGGAGAGTGCTGGGATGGAACAGCATGGGTGCAGAATCATGGGAGCTCCCACTGTAAGGGACCAGCTAACTAGTTAGGATAGACGAGGGGAAAAGGGATGCCTGTGGGTATTGTTAGTTAGCATAGTCCTGAAACATTAGGAATCCTGGTGTGAAAGACAGGTGGTTGAAGGTCTAGGAATCACAGAGGCAGAAGGCAGGGAGAAGAACTTGTCTCTTGCAGGTTCAGGTGGAAGCACTGCACTGGGGGAAATGCAGAAAGCAGTGAAGTGAACCAGCTGAGGAACCTGTGGTCCAGAGAAGACTGAAATGTCCAGATGGTCTTCAAGTATTAAAAGTTGCCGCAAAAAAGGAAGGAAACAAACTAGGCCTAACCTGCAGCAGTGGAGAGCTAGATTAAAAACTTTTAATGTAAGGATCACAAAATGGTGTGGTTAGAACAATAGGGAGGCTGTGGGATGTTCATCATTTGGGATTCTTGGGACCTGTTTACATCATGTCAGAGAAGTCCTTACGGTAGTTTGATGTTACCAGAGAGGGTCTGGGGAGACCTGTACTCACTCCAAAAGTGGTTTGAACACCAGCGTGAGGGGAGAGCATTAAAACAGTTGGACATATTGGACATAAGGAACAAGCAGACACAAGTAGACTCACAGTAATTTTCACTGATGATTAGGAGATGATTTTTAACCTCTGAAGAATTGAAACTGTTGTCTGACAGAACAGAATATCTGGGCTGGTTTTAGGTGGACCTTCTCCATGTGTGACTTGCTACAGCAATGGTCAATGAATGCCATGGCTGATAGGATCTGGTTCATCCTGCTTGAGCCCTGGCCTTTAGCAGCCGTACTGTCAGGGCTGGATGTAGATGCTAATAAGACTATCTGAATAGTCTTGACTTTTGTGCCACCTCTTGGAAGGCTTGGGCTGTAAGAAGTCACCCCTATCCTTTGATAATCGCCCCCTGGGGGTTTTCCCCATGATCCAAGCAGGGAAGGCAATGAATTCATCTGCCAGCTCTGGTTCTGTTGTAGAGAATGCCTTACAACATAGGTGTTTCTTCCACTAGTTCTGCCTTTCCTGAGATGAGTAGAATAAATGAAAAGAGAAATTTTAAAGAGCCTTTAAAAAAAACCCAAAACCACCTGTTTTTTTTTTTAATTTGTTTTGGGTTTTAAATTATTTTTTTTATATACAAGTCCTTGATATAGCAGAAAAGTAATATATGATATCTTGGGCACACTGGGGAAATCATTCCCATGGTTCTCATTGCCACCTAGGAAATCTGGATTGATGAATCCTGCCATTGCAGACAATGATTCCAGGCCATAAGTATGTATTTTCCTCTCAGATTTATCAGTATTATTTTACACTTAGGTGACACTTTTCATCCTGAAGAATTCTGCAGCACTCCACCAACTACGTACGGCACTGCCAAAGAGGCAGTAAACAGTAGGCACTTTTGAGAGATCATCTTGTTTGTGTGCTAGTCCCACAGATCCTGACTGAGATCCCTCTGTTGCAGTGCACTCTTGGGATGGAGTATCACCTACTAAGGACTGAATCCTGATGCAGCAAATGCTGTGTTATAATAAAAAGGAAGCTGGCAGTGTGTGCTTGCAGCTCAGAAGGCAAATTGCATCCTGGGCTGCATCAATAGAAGTGTGGCCAGCAGATCGAGAGAGGGGATTCTGCCACTCTACTCTGGTCAGACCTCACCTGGAATACTGCATCCAGTTGCGGAGCCCTCAGCATGGGAAGGACATGGGCCTGATGGAGCGGGTCCAGAGGAGGCCATGAAGATGATCAGGGGCCTGGAGCACCTCTCCTATGAGGACAGGCTGAGGGAGCTGGGATTGTTCAGCCTGGAGAAGAGAAGGCTCAGGGGAGACCTAATAGGGACCTCCCCGTACCTGAAGGGAGCTTATAAAAAGACTGGAGAGGGCTTGTTTACAGAGGCCTGGAGTGAAAGGACAAGGGACAATGGTTTTAAATTAGAAAATAGTGGATTGACAGTGGATGTAAGGAAGAAGTTCTTTACCATGAGGGTGGTAAAACACTGGAACAGGTTGCCCAGGGAGGTAGTTGAGGCTCCATCCCTGGAGACATTCAAGGTGAGGCTTGACAGGGCTCTGAGCAACCTGCTCTAGTTGAAGATGTCCCTGCTCTCAGCAGGGGGGTTGGACTAGATGACCTCCAGAGGTCCCTTCCAACCCGGACATTTCTATGATTCTATGAAAATATTGCAGGTGGTGACTATAGGCCATTATCAAATAAGAATATAAAAATTATGATGATCATTATAATTATCAAAGGAGATTTATGATGATGATGTTCCCTCCAGTCTGTGAGAGGTGAGTGTCTCAGTTTAAGGCTGGTGGGCCATGAGCTTCTCAAAGCAGCCTTTCCTAACACTCATAGTTAAATTCACACCTAAGCACACTGTGTAATTTACTGCCATTGACTCTTCTGACTCTTCTCTCCCCCTTGGGTATTCCTGCGCTCAGTTACACCTTTGCCTCTAAAGACAGAACTTCCTTAATCTGTCTTCCTTCTTCATTAAATTCACATCTTTGGTAATTTGCAGATATTGTGGAATCTGGCCCTGTTTTCCACCCTGCAGACTTGCAAGGCAGCAACATCATTTAAGCACCATATGGTTCTTGACAAAGTCAGGCCTCACATCCAACCTAAACAGTTTAATATTATCAAAAGCCAAAGCTCACTACACCAATAACAACCCCTGCTTCCTCTCCCTGCATTGTATAATAAGAGGAAGAAAGCTCTCAAACCGAGCTGCTGTGATCTTGAACAGGAGCTGCAGGGCTGGGGAAAAGCCTTTGTAGCATCCTCGTTATGTTCATAGGACAATGAGAATCCACCTGGACCACAAAGGAAGTGCAAACTCAGGTCTGGTTTCAATTAGGATGCTTTAAAAACACAGACCAGGTTTATTTCCTATTGTTGCCATATATAATTAATTTAGTTGATGTTTAAGTTTTAATGAGGGAACACTGCATGCCTCCAAGCTGAAGAACACTCAGTTGTCTCTATTGTTTAACATGTATTTGGCCTTTTCTCTTTTTGGGGCTTGGATTCCAGCCCCCACCAAATTTGATGCACGCAAATATTTTCTGGGAGAGTTAATGTATTCAGCATGAGGAGCGGAGGACAGGCTGGGTGGGGACAGGGGGGGGC
>JAAGNO010019035.1:13114-35975 GCA_033439905.1 Ceryle rudis
GATTCCAGCCCCCACCAGATTTGATGCACGCAACTATTTTCTGGGAGAGTTAAGGTATTCAGCATGAGGAGCGGAGGACAGGCTGGGTGGGGACAGGGGGGGGCTGGGATGAGCATTCATTCCTCAAGCAGCGCTGGTGGTACAGTGATTAGAAAAGATGAAGTCTTCAACTTCCTTGCTTAATAGACTAAGAGGTCTCTGTAGATGATGAGTAATGCTGCATGGAGCAGATGCCAAAATGGAACAGGAGCCCTGAGACGGCTTTTCTTGCAGTACCTTGTAGCAATCAGAAATTATTATCCTCTTTGTGCTATGATGCTGTCAGTTGGCTGAGGACCTTAGCACTGAGTCACAGCAATCAGCATCCCAAATGGTTACAGACATCTGTAATGCATCAGGATAACAACAATGACATTGTTATGCTTGTATCCCATGGGATCTCCATTGAAAACTGGGCTCTTGCCATCCCCTCAGACTTTGGTGCAGCCCATGAGAGGGATTGCCTGTCCATGGGGCTGCTCAGCCCAGGAGCTGGCATCCAGGTCACGTCCCAGCATTTTGGTACAAAATACGGCCTGAAGAAGGGATGAGAGAGATGTGCAGGCCTGTCAGGTGCCACACTTAGGAAGAGTTTTCCATTTACCTGTTGGGAGCATAGCTTTATCCTATTTATAGGAGTATAAGAAAGAAAGAATAAATGCTGATTTGATGGATTAAAGAAAAAAAAAAAAGACATTTTCAGATTAATTAGCATTTTAAAGAGCTGCAGGAACTTTTTAGAACAGAGGTTGATGGAACTACTAAATGAGGAGATTTAGGCAGAAGTGATGATCTACGAGTGTTTTTTTGGTAACTTACTGAAGGGTGAACATGTTGTTAGAGATATTATCAATGGGGTGTCTGTTTGTTATCTCGGACTAAATAAATCATCTCTGCAAGCTGATGCTTCTTATGAAGTGACAAAAATCACTCAGATGTAGCATTTCCTGCCAACGTAGGATTTGCTGGAGAGAGGCTGTGCTCAGGTGAGATACAGCTCCTGCACAAGAAAAGGATTATCCCTGCAGATGACAGAGGTCAATCAACAACATAGTCCTTCCCACAAGTCATTAACTCCGAGGTAGCAGGACAGGTACAAAGAGGTAGGATGCAAGGGATGCTTTTCTTCTGTATTTTCTTTGTTGGAGTACGTGGATTGAATACAGGGTTTGTGATCTCCGTATTTGCATGTTGATATCAGAAAGTGTTCCCCGAGGAAATGGTGGAGAACTTCTGTGTTAAGAGCTTTCAAGGAAGGTGTGAAGTCAAAAAGGATTGCTACAGCCTGAGAAAAGTCAGCTCATTCATAATAAAAAAGAGCAAGACTCGGCCTCTGGGATGCAGAAAGCAATCAAGGAAAAAAAATTCTCAGTTGTGCTTGTTCAGCATGCACATTTGTTTAGTTTCTGTTGTGGAAAAAGAGGGCTAATGAATGTTACTTTAAATGCAGCTAATTAGGTGTGGTCCTTTGAAAAAAAAAAAATCAATCACATTGTGCCTTGCTGAAATCTTTGTTCTGCCAACAATAAATCTGCTTGGATTGTATCAGGAATACACTGGTAACACATGGTTTACCAGCAACATTTTTTTAGTTGCAGCAATTTGGCTGGAAAGCAGAAGGGCCCTTGTACCCTAAAAACAATCACCTTCCTCTAACCCCAGCTGAATAGATCTGCTACTGACGTGTAACAGCACCACTGAAGCTTTGGGAAACGTGGTATCAGATGATTAAAAGGAGCTGTTTGCCACACCAGGCCTTGCCTTCCCCTCTGACTTTGGCAGACGGAAAGAGGCAGGCACAGGCAACGGCATTTTTGTGCTTGGGTGTGTTTGTGGTGAAAATGGAAACCTGCAAAGTCCTGGCTTGCTCGAGGATAGTCCTGTTAAATGCTTTCATTCAAAATTAGCAGAGGTTAGTGCATGGCAGGCCAAATGCCACATCTTCTCAGCTGGGAAAAAAAAGTCCATTAAAGTGAATGGGAGTAGTGGCCATAATGGGGTCTGAAAGCTGAATAAAGTGCTCTACCTAATGTGCATAATGACCATAGGAGCAGCTACCAGAGAGGATGATATTTGTCACTAGAAACCCTATGTGTGGACTCAATGGGAGAGGCAAGAACTACTGGAGAGAATCCAGTGGTGGCTGTAAAGATGATGAGGGGACTAGAGCATCTCTGCAAAGATGAAAGGCTAAGGACCTGGGGCTCTTTAACCTGGCATTGTTTAACCTCTGCTGGCAGCTAAAGTCCACACAGCTGATCACCTACCAGTTCTCCTCCTCAGGATGGGAAGGCAAAATGGGGGAGGGGAAGTGAGACCCCAGGGGTTGATATAAGTACAGTTTAATAAAGCAACACAAAGAGAGAAGAAAACAACAGTATTAATGCAATGACAGACAAAGCAAGTGATAGAAACTAGAAAGGCTCTACCTCTATCAAAAGCTCCCACTTTTCTGCTCTAGCCACACTGGAACAAGTTCAAAACAGACACCCCCATCCTGCCTCAGCCCTCCCCTTATATAGGGACATGGCTCAGTATGTTCTTGAGTATCCCACTGGCTGGTTCAGTTGTTTACCCTGGCTGTGGCCCCTCCCAACTGCATGGGCCAGAAGCTGTTTGATACAATTTACTCAAATGAAACACAGGACAGCTGGGGAAGAGATGATTGAGAGGGGATCTTCTCAGTGCTTATCAATATCTATCTAAGGGGTAGGGGTCAAGAGGATGGGGCTAGGCTTTTGTCAGTGGTGCCTAGCAACAGGACAGGGGGCAAGGGACACAATCTGGAACACGGGAGGTTCTGTCTGAACAAAATGAAAAACTTCTTTCCTGTGAAGGTGACAGAGCCAGGCCTAGGCTGTTCAGAGAGGTTGTGGAGTCTCCCTCTCTGGAGAGATTCCAAATCTACATTGATAATGCAATCCTGGGCCCCTCGCTCTGGGTGACCCTGCTTTAGCAGGGGTGTTGAATGAGATGATCTCCAAAGGTCTCTTCCAGCCCCTACCTCAACCCCTGTGATTCTGTGCTTTGCAGATCTTACAAGGAGACCTGTGGCCATGCAGGGGGTTTTACACAGAAGTACATTTAGGAACAGCTGTGAAGGTCCCACTACCATGGATCCCTGAGACCAGGATGTCCTTCCCATGTTCCTGCTAATTTCAGTGTTTGCACTTTGACATTTGTCCTCCTCCTGTAAAAAAGAAAAGGATTCTTCTAGATTTTTAAGGACTTTGTGTTTTTTAGCAGATGTGAGATGTCTGGGTCTTGCTTGTGAGTCTGGCTGGGAATTTGGGCTCCACATAAAGAACCATCAATAAAAGCTGCTGCTCTTCTATGAATTGTCTGGGATCCTTTGCCTTTGGAGTATCTAGTCTTTTCTTAGTGTAGGGTATAGGGCTGGTTGGATAATAGATGTCTGAGCTGCTCTTAAGGTTCTGCTTCATCCACTGAAGTCCTGTACCTGTTGTATTTGTGATACTGAGCAAGACAGAGGTTGTAGGTTCTCTAAATGCTTGGGAGTTAGGAAATAACAGCTGAGGTACCCATTTTAACCTTCCCACTCCTCTGTGGGAGTGTGCCATTCCACTAATTTTTGTCATGGGCTAAATAAGGTGTTTTGGTCATTTGTAGACTTGACTAATGGAGCTTCATTCAGATTTCCTCCCTAAAAATGCCATTGCTTAAAGCCAATGACCTTCACTGGGAATTGCAGCTCCAGAAGTTAAAATACAGAAAATCACCATGCTTGGAAAGACTTATTTATGGGAAACTGCAACTCTCCCACCTCAGTAAAAAATATTTAACTGCCTGGCATAGCTGTAACAAGATTAGAGCTTATGAACATGAAGTCATCTTACTAACCCTCCTGACATTTTACTGGTTCTATCAGCATTTGCAGGGTGGTTTCCTCGGTGCTTTGGTCTGATGGTGGTGATGGCAGATGGTATTTGTTTAATTCTGCTTGTTCCCTGTGTGTGTGTGTGGGCAGCTCATTGCTGCTCAGGTGGAGTGAAGCCCAGTGGGAGCTGGGACATCCTGCAAGGCTGTGACTGTCAGGTGTGATGGAGAGGTCAGTTGGTCTGCAGACCCCTGTGTTTTAACTTCTCTTCTCCCTAGTCTTCTCTACTTAAGAAGTGTAGTTCAAGTGTTGCTCCAATAAAACAGTTAGATCTAAAAATACAAAAGCTTTTGGAGAGGTTTTTTAGAAGGTAAAGGCTGGTCCAAAAGAGGAACAGGGTGAAGGGGCTGTGTGTTTGCAGAGAGCAGTGGGGATACTCAGGGTGGGGGCAGTAGCTTGCAGAACTGGCTGCCAATGTGAAGGACCTGTTCTCACCTGGATTTTAACCTTTAAATCTTGTTATAAGTTGCTCAGCTCTGTATTATTTTTAGAAGCCCTGGCAATCCTAAGCCAACTGGGCTGTTTAGCTTCCCCAACCCTGGCATTGGTGTGATGGGTCACCACACCAGGAGCATATACCACCTATAAATGCACAGGAAAGCATGCCAGGAAGAGAGAGATTGTGTGTTTGTGTATGTATGAGTATGTGTAGTGTATGAGGGTGGGTGTGAGAGAGACGGACAGTGCCAAAGGGGAAATGTGACCCTGTGCTTCATCCTTCCTGATTGCATCTATGATTTCCATTAATAGGTATGTAAAACATTTCATTACATGGTTTGTTTAATTTAAACTTCACTTTTAACTCCCCTGGAGACAGGGCAAGTGAGTGGCTTGTTTTCCTCGTTTCCCCCCGCTGTGACACTGGAGCCGCTCTTGGAGATAACAGAGGGGCTGCTCGCCTGCCGGAGCAGCTTGGAGTCTTTTCCCAGCAGAAGGAGGCCAGGAGATGTGGCTGGGGATAACAGTCCCCTGCTGTCTTCTACCATCCTGCAACACATCTCACGTCCTGCATCAGCCCTCAGCCACTACCAGTGATGCCACGTGTGCCCAGGTTGGCTGTCCCTTCTCTGGTCACGGGGGAAAGCCAGAAGGGCAGAGGGAGAGGTTCCTAAATGACAAATAAGGAGGTGAAGGAATGATATGGAAGGCCATAAATCCATCGTAAGTACACTAAAATCCATCCTATGGGAGCCAAAGCTGGACAGGGACAGGTCCTTCTCTGCACTGGTAACAGGAAAAAAGTGGGGCTGTTGCTTTCCATGTTACCCAAAAACCATGCAGAAAGTGATTCTGTTGCAACAGAAAATCTGCGTGGACTTGTAAAATGAGGAAAGCTCCTTTGGGTAAACACAACTCAATCTAACTCTCAGCTTCAGACATGCCAGTTTCTTTCTAAACGTGGAGTGAAATGGCTTTTGTACTTTTGGATTTCTCTTTCCCAGTTTGGAGTGGGATCACATGTTGCAGTACCCAAAACTGGGGCTAGAATGGGGACCCTTGCATGTTCATTTCTTGCTGAAATCAGATCCCATTGAGGGTCTTCAGCCTTTTACTGATAATGCTCCTTTGCCAGCAGAACTAGGCACAGGGCCTAAACATGCCCTTATTAAACTTGCTGGAAGTTTTGATGTGGATTTCAATGGCACCAGCTTTTCCCAAAGGAAACTTCACACACACACACACACCCCCCATACAGCTCAAACTTCCAACAGATTTCTGCTGGCTTTTGCTGATTTTCTGCACAGGACCAGTAGCCCTAGCACTGGGGAAGTAAACAGAAATGGTCCCCAAACCTTGCTGTGGGCAGGGACAGTTAAAGAATCAGTTTGGTGCCTACATCTGGAATTTTTTTACATTAAGTTGACTGGGATCAGCAAGCTTAGATACCAGCAAATTCCAGTTTGATTGCTAGCAGGTGTAAATGCAAATGAGGAAAGCATCGTACCTGGGCTTTGGTTCTGGATTTTGCCTTCACAAATCTTCCAACAAAAATTCCTTACTAGAATCTTTTTGTCACATGGAAGAAAATTAGAAAATTACTGACTTTCAAGTTGGTTTCTTTGCTTGCTTTCTAAATGAAAGCATTGGTTGGAAACATGTGTGCATGCAAGTCTGCTTGGAAGCAGGGTTGCTCCCCTCTAAACCAGCTTTTTTTTTATTCCTTGAAGGTGCTGAAAGACCCCCCAAGAGCTTTTGATCTTTGAAGCTGTTTTATTACAACACAAAAATTATAAACACAAGAAAAAATATTTATTTAAAGAAGGGAAAACGTTGAACTCCTGGGTGAGATGGATAAATTAGAAGTTGGAAAATTAATCTCCAGCCTGCCCTGTGAGTTCTGGCAGGCTGCATGTCCTCATCCTGCTGGTCACTGTGTGCATCCAAACAGCTCAAAGTGTCTTTTTTCCTACACCTTCCCAAGGTTTGCACCTGGGTAAGCAAGGAGGTTCTGAATGCTTTTTGGTGGATTAAGTGTCACTGATTAAAAGTATAAGACCTGTTACAAACCGCCACACAGTGGAAGTCTGGGAAAGGTCGTGTGATGGAGATCTGTGAAGGCATGCAGGGTGTGGAGTACAGATCTCACTTATTCATGGTCCCTCCTAAAGGATAGCCCAGTAGGTGTCCAGGAGGAGGTAAGGGAGGTGCAAAACCACAATGAATTATTTCTTCACAAGGTGCATCAGGAGGGACACTTGCTGCATCCTAGAACTGTACAGGTCAAAGATTATAAGTGGTTTTAAAGTGGATAGACACATTTATGGGCGATAGAATCACCTGTGGCCATCATGGGGTGCAGGTACAAACTGGGCTTTGGGATATGGCCACCTACTCAGCAGCAGAGAGGTCCATGAGATACTGAGATACTCTGGGAAAGAGCCCTTTGTCCATCCCTCATTTCTTACATGTTTCCCCAACACATCCTCACTTCCCCTGGGATCCCTTATCCTCCCTCCATGGGGACAAATAAGCATCTCTGTGCATTCATTCTCCTCCCCTAATTTGGTGTCACTCTCTGAAGTATTGCCAATGAACTGGATCCTCCTGAACACTCTCTCTGTCATTGCACAAAAAAATCCCTCTTTGCCATGGGCAGCCCATGACATTTCATCTTGCTTGGGGCAACAGATGAGAGACTTTTTTTCTTTCATGAGTTAGCTCAGATGCAGAGCCCACAGTGTTCCCTGGCAGATTATTAAAGCATTAACCATGCTCATTTAATGGCATTGAGATGCAGATAAGATGTGGTGTATTATGTATTGTATTCCCTTCTCAGTGTGGCTGAGCATGTTTTTTAATGTCAAGGGCAGGTGTTTTTGTGTGATACCTCCTTAGTGGTATTTATGGTGATATTTATTCTAAGACTGCAGTTAATGTCATTGTCCTCTGTTTCGTTATGCTCTGAGATTAAACTGCATGTCTGGTACATCATTTATTCAATTATTAAAACATCTTAATGAAGGTTAACAGCACAGTGCAGCTTGGTTGTGCAGACTTGACACACATATATCTGTCAGGTGTTATGTTAGGAAAGACCACAGGCCTTCTGGGAACCAGAGCTGCAGAAATGGAAAAAGAGCTGTAACAGGTCTCCCTGGTTTCAACTTCAAGGAAGTGCTGAGCAGCAGCTTTGAGTTTTGGGTTTCTCTCTTGCCAGTCCTCAGTGAACCCTTCTGTGCTTTGAAGGACCAGCTCCAGAGCAGATCTTTCTCTGAACATGGCTGGCTTTATGGGGACACTGGGGTTCTGCATAGCCATGGGAAACCCTTTTTGTGGCCATGCAGACAGAGGAGAGGCCTCAGAGGTGGTGAGGGTGGCATGGGCTGATCCCAGCATGGGCTATGTGTGATGGCACTGGGGTATTGCTGACCACCATTAGACATGCCCTTCAGTGCCACAGCCATGAGCTCCTCCGCAGGAAGTTGCTCTTATGCACCACAGGACAAGGTTCCCAGCACTGCAGGAGAGCCCTGAGCAGTAGTCTTGCTGGTATTGGGATAGCATTCAATATTTTTGTTCCCTTGGCAAATATGAGTTGAACCCTGGGAAAATACTAGAGAACTTCATCATTGTTTTACACAATACTGTTAAGGAAAGAGTTACATGTCCAAATGAGTCTGGAGTCAGGGAAATTCTGTAGCTGTCTGTAGTTATCTACAGCTGCCACCTAATGCCTTGATCACAGGCTGAAGGGCTTGACGGTTCAGTTCTACTTCATCAAAACAAGGATGATATTTGTGTTTTGTAGCAAATAGCTATGGCCATCACAAAATGCTTAAAAGATGCTCCCCTCGTCCCCCAAGCCTTGGGTGAGAGCCATTGGATCCACGCGTTGTGCAGGAAGTAAACAGAAGTGCTTCGTGCTCAGCAGTCTGTTTATGTGCTTGTCAATTGCAGCTACATTTGTAGCCCAGTGGTAAAATAGTTAATTGATTTGTTACCTTGTTAATTTTTTAATCAACTCATAATGATCTATTAATGACTTTGGAGCAGTGAAGGTTTTCCAGCCCAGGATATGCCAGTATCCTGGGGAATTACTGCTGTATGAGCCAGTCTGAATGTGCCAGTAAATCAAGCAATGCTACTGCACACTGCAGTTTACACAGAGAAGGTTATTTAAGATTATACAGATGTCTTAGACATGGAAGCCAAAGTCAGCAGCAAAGGTATTTCCTGTCTTCTTCCAGAGGTGTTCCTGTGCCCTTTGCTCATTCCATTAGATTTCATTATTTCATTCATTTCTCTTGAGGTGAAAGGATTTGTCCCAAAGCTCAAGCGCTCATAATGTCCTTATGCAGTTCAATAGCTGTTCATTGATCTGCTTCATAGTCCTGCAAGCTTTACCCTTAACCTGCTAGTTCAGTGATGGCCCTGCTGACATCATTACTCCCCCTCCCCAGAGGTAATTAATCACTCACTGCCTCATTTTCTCCAGTTCATTTACACACTACAGTTGTAGAGCCCAAAAAAAGGGTGATGGAAAGAGAAAACACTCCTGGAGAAAACACTGCTGAATAAAATGTTGGCATGGTTGTGAGGACAATGTTGCACTTATTTTTTGACTGCACATCTGCAGATCACTTGCTCTCCAGGGCTGATGTCCCAGCTCAGACTGATAAAGACAGAGTCTTTCACCAGAATCTCACTTATCTTTCACTGTGTTCAGTCAGGTTTGGGAAACCATAAAATAGATCTTTCAAGCATATAAAGATCACCAGGGTAGAACATTTACCCGGATTTAATGGGGAAGTAACATGAGTGTCACTGATGCAAAGGAAACCTCTCCATCATTCATCCCCTTTTAAGTCCCAAAGGCAATGCTCTGTGACACTTCAAAAATGTAAACAGCATAGTGAGAATAAATATAATATATGGGCTTTGCCAATGCAAATGAAAAGCAATTATCCCGAATTGCAGTCTTAATTTATAAGCAGTCAGTATAATTTGAGAAACTGAAATCTGATGTTGCTAAATCAAATTCCTGTAATTCCACTGGGCATTAAGCACATAATAAGATTACACTGTGCACTGAGCATGTCCTTGTTAAATCTGCTGGCTACTGCATTTTTATTGCTCTCCTGGGGGTTTATTGAGTTTACACTTCCAGTAAAAGGTAATGTTTCCACAGTGTCTTTGGTACGCTGGCCACACAAGTCTGTCTGTGGCAGGCGGAGTTGTTAAGCCATATAATTTGCTTACATCCCTTGGTGGCTCAATTGGAAAAAAAAGGACAATTAAAAGACTCCAGGCAGTTGTATATAATCAAATTAAAAATAATAATAATAATGAATCTACTGTGCTGTAATCAGTAAGGAAAGGAAGCCATGCATAATGGTGAGGTTCAGCCATGAGGACAGCTAATTTGATGAGCTCTTCTGTTTAGATTTGGTATTGAATGCCTGAATAGTGGTGCTAATATGATATCTGCAATTTATATACAAAAGTGACCTTGAGAATAGCTGCTCTGCAAACAATCAGGAGGAATAGGATTTCCTTGCAACAGGCTGTCTGTAGTCTTGGAAAATGGATGAGAAGGAAGGGGATAAAGGGAGGACAACAAGGAACTTGGATATTGACCAGTGATGGTCCCTGGGAGCCGCACAGTATTTCCTAAGAAAGAGACCCAGAGATGAAATGTGCTGTTTTAGAAGGAGGCAGAAAGCTAAGAAGAAACTAATTCCCTCCCAAGAAACCAATGCAAGACAAAATGAATGCAGCAGAGACACCAAAGAGCTGTTGTTAAGGGTGCACCCTGATTTGCATGCACACCTGAAAGCACTTTGCATGGGCATCCTTGCAGGACCATCTCAGCATCTACCTACAGACGTGCTCTCTTGGTGTTTGATTCTCTCCTACTCTCTAACTGGGGTTGGGTTAAACTTTTGAGTGTAAAAGTCTCCTTGAAAATGTTTATCACTAATCAGGATAATGCCGGATAAGCTTGATAGACACATTAATTTACATTTTAAATCTTTGCCATTGTAGTCGGGAAAATTCCCGTGGCTGTGAATTAGCAGTGTAAAACCATGGGCTCCGATCACTCCGAAGAGGTAACATCACTTAATTCACAGGGAGCTTATAGCATTGTGTAATGATCCTCTCATATTTAAATCTCAGTGGTTTTGTAGGGTCATCCTTTTTTCCCTTAGTAAGTCACTTTCCAGAACACTTTTACAGCCAAGGTTTCAAGAATGTCGCCAAGTCTGCATGTGGACACTTTGCTCTTATAGCTGAATTTTGTCAGAAAAAGAACAGGCCAAGTGTACATTCCCCTCTGGGAATCAATATAATTCTGCTAATCAGGACTTGTGATAGAAGCATGAGAACAGTGGGCCCTGAGGCCACTTATAAAGTCCAAAACTTTTGCTTAAGACCAAATCTGAATTAGAAAGAGAGCCTTTCTCTGGCATGCTCTTGAAATTTCCAGCAGCTGACTCTTGGAAGATGTCTTGACTTGCTTGGAAGAAAGAACTATATATTTATATATGATTTCTGATGTATATAGAAAGGTTCCTGGACTGACTTTTTCCCGCATCACTTTTTATTTTCTACACCCACAGATGCAGTGTTACAGAGCCAAGCATATGTGAGATCAGAGTCTTGCTTGTGGAATGTCCTGCAGCTCATGCCAGCCTGTGTGGAAAAAGTGATAGAGGTTCACTCATCATGCACTGAATGTGCAAGTCCCTATGGGGAGTTGCTTCACGCTGCCTTTGAGGGTCTGCAACCTGAAGGGGTTTCATGTGTCTAGATACATGGGTCCTCTAGCCCTATATTCTTGATATTTGAGTGTCAATGTCAGGATTTTCTTCAAAAACGCTTGGGCAATTCTGGAGGTTTCTGCTTGAAAAGGCTACAAACAGCCTGGTTTCTCATGGGTAGATGAACCAAGACTTTGAATTCTTCCATTATTTGAGATTTATTGCTGGCAATGGACAAGTTCCTTTGGGAAGACCTTAACATGAGCTGACAGTAATTCACCAGAAGTTTGGCATGGTTTTACCTGAGGGAACTCTAAAATGCAAGGCTTCCCAAGACGAAATATCACAGAGGTCATGGAGCAATTAGGATTAGGGTTACAATTGTGTTTATTGGTGTCAGAACAATTATGTCTTCTAGCTCTGTTAGGTGGGCATCTTAAGACATCTGCTTTGGTAGACTTACTCGGAGAAGGAAGAGCTTGAACTGTAAACCTCATGAGTGCTGTGTGTGCCATGCAGGCTGCTTCTTAAGAGTTGATAACATATGGGCATTGCCAGGATGGACTGGAACTGGGTTTTCACTTCTATGCTACAAAGACATCCAAGGAAGCTAGGAGGAACTCAGAGAAAAAAAAAAGGAGGTGCATCTTCCCATGACAAACTGTTGCCTGTGGAACAACCTTGATGAAGTGTGGATGCTAATGTTAAAAAATTGATGGGGGCTCCACAGAACACTGAGCAAATTTATACAAGAGACATCCACCCAGGGCTGATAACTGCACAGGAACCACATCTGTCTTGGGAAAAACTTGTACTTATCCACGTCCAGAAGCTGGAGAAATATCAGTAGCTGCTTCCCTGAGCTTGGACTCTTTCCTAGACATTCCCTCTTGGGGTAGGTTGATCTGTGTTCTGAAGTCTATGACCACTTTGATGGTTTGTTCTCCTACAGCCTTCCTCCCACATTTGGGCTTTGGGGGCATAAACCAGCCCCTTGTTGTGCCCTCCCTTGCTCCCCCCACCTCACCCTGACATCCTGCATGTGATGTGTGGGATCAGAAGCATGCAACCCTGTTGTGTGACCTTGTGCATGGCACATCTCTCATCAGGAAAGAAGGTGCAGGTGTGTGCTCAGATAACTCTGGCAGAAAATTATCCCAGAGGGGAAGTACTTTTTATTCATGAGCCCAATTCATCATGTTAGCCATACCTCAGTTTATTCTTGCTCAGAGTCAGTGCTTTTCCTCTGAAAGAAAGAGATGTAGCTTTTCATGAGGACAACACTTGTGTCTCTGTTCCATCAAAGAAAGATGAGGATCTTGCATGTCTTTCCATGCTGTAATCAATTTATTGCTTCATGGGATCCAGACCTCCCCAGGAAAGTGTTGTAGATTGTGTCATGGTGCACACTACTTGCATGGAGACCTTTGATTCAGCTGGCAGGCATGAAAAGAAGACAAAATGTGTTTAGCTGAACCGCGCTGTAATGACTGCATGTGTGCAGCTGCAGAAAGAGCAGCGGTAACTGAGCCAAGAGTGGAAATTATTGGCAGCAGGGTCTGCATTCATGTGTGCTTCATATTTTATTCCTTATTTATAATTTCTTTACCAGCTGTGCAATATAGCTTGCTATGTCACTGTTTTGTTCCCACCTAACTGTTGTCCACCCTTCTGTTGCCTTCCCAGGGCTCTCCTGACACCATGGCTGATGACCTGCTTTTGACATTGGCCTCCACTGCCCAAGAGTCAGGGAGGTGCTCCTGAGTATGCTCCAGGCATAAACATTTGGGGTGATGTAGTGGACTAAGAACTTCCCCTGTACACCTTACTCTAGATCTGGGGAAGCTGGAAACAAGCTAGGAGCTCAGAAACAGTGGCTGAAGCCAGAAAACCAAAGCCATCAAGGGAAAGCTGTTTAAAGCTGCAGTCCAACTTGTGCAATCCAGCCAGTAAATCCCCATCTCAAGGCTTGACTGAATTGTTCTGACAAGATGTTCTCAATCTACCTTTTTCTCTTCTGCTTATCATCAGGGGAGTTGAGAGATTACTGGCAGAGCTAATGTCTATCACATGCTGGTTTATTACCTCTTTCACCCTCTCCTGCCTGAGAAGGGCTGGATGTGGGGAGCAGGGCTTGGGTTTTACGTGCTTGTTGTGCACTGCTCATATTGGGGAAAGACAGGTGGTTCAATTTGTGCTCAGGACAGCTGGCACGGAAATGGTTAAAGCTGCCGAGGGCACAGCCACTTCTTTGCAGCTCAGGTCATCTTTACAGAAACCACAAGAGCTGACTGTCCAGCACATGGACAAGGAAAAACCTCACATGTATATACGTCCCCAGATGGAGTGGTGCTGCAGTCTGCTCTCCATTTGCTGCAGATAGTTTGACATTACTCCAGGAGCATAGAGAGCTAAAGAAGCAGAGCTTTGCTGTTTCCTAGTCTTTGAGTGAGTTTTTCTTGTATTTGTATAAACAACTTTAATGACTGAGCTAATGTTCAGATCATGCCAGGCCAGACTGGCCATGTTTGGTCCCAGATTTTGGGACTCCAGTGGCTACATGGGTCAGATATTACAGCACAAGACAGAGTCAGACCAGAGTCCCAGCCATGCTGGTAGCTGCTCCCGATGGCTTGCAGAGTATCAGTTTTTATGATAAAAAAGGGAAAGAAGGATTTATTTTCTGTCTGTAAAATGACAGGATTTCTGCTGGGCAAAGGAGATGTCAAAGCTCCTGCCCTTACAGCAGTGAGGAGGCCGTTGGATTGCAACAAAATGGAAGTTTGAGACAAAGTGCCCTCTTGTAATGAACTGTTTTTCCAGAAAGTTGCTCTACAGACTGGCTGGAGTCTGCACACAAACCTCCCCCCTCTCCAGGCATGGGCCACAGATTTCTGCCTGGTCTACTTTAGCTTGTAGTTCAGAAGCTAAATAGAATAATGTGCTCAGGGGGGTGAAATCCTGGTCCTGGTCACCCTGGAGCCAAAGCACCTTTAACTGTTACCAGTGAGCCTCTGCAAGAGCTCTGTACATTTATCACAGCATTTAACAGCGTCTCATAGAATCATAAAGGCTAGAAAGGTCACTTCAAGATTATCAAGTCCAAGCATGTACTAAATATCATCAGGAACACTAAACCATGTCCTGAAGTGCCACATCTAGATGTTTTTTAAACACTTTCAGGGATGGTGATTCCAGGACCTCCCTGGGCACCCTGTTCCTGTGCTCAACCACTCTCTCTGTAGGAAAAAAAAAAAAAGAAAAGTTCCTAATATTCAACTTAAACCTCCCCCAGCACAACTTAAGCCCATTTCCTCTTGTTCTATCACTAGTCACCTGGGAGAAGAGAGCAACACCCACCTCACAACAATCTCCTCTCAGGTAGCTGTAGAGAGCAATAAGGTCTCCTCTCAGCCTCCTCTTCTCCAGACTGAACAACCCCAGGTCCCTCAGCTGCTCCTCATAAGACATTTTCTCCAGACCCTTTACCAGCTTTGTTGCTCTTCTTTGATCTCGCTCCGAGTTCTCTGAACTCTCTTACACTTGTGGCCAACCTCTGCCCCATCCTCCCAGGTATGGGGACAACAACTGGTGCCCAGAGCTAGGCTGGTATAATCCATTAGCTGGGGATTGCTGAGGAGGTGGGACTCCCTGCTTCAGATGGGTGGGTTGGGGAACTTGTCCCAGTCAGACACTGCCACTGAAAGTGTGGCTTTTCCCTTCAAAGCAGGACCTCACCAGGGACCTGCAGGGATTCCCTATATATAACTGAAACCCTGAAGTAATTCATGAGCTTTGCACCCAGATAAGTGGGTGTTGTTGACCTGGCAGCTGTGACCACAGTTTCAGCTGGATTGGTCTGTGCTTTACTGGGGTCCTGCAGAGCAGAACGCACACTGTATTTGCAGTGTTTTCTGCTTCTTGTCTCAGTTCCTGCAAACTTCAGAGCTGCCACCTCTCACATTGAGCTCTAGTGTTTAGGAAGGTGTGATTTCTGTGGAAGTTGTGAGTTTTTGTTGAAAGTCCTCCCTCTCTCCCTCCCTTGTGATGGCAGAAGGATCCTTGCAAATATAGCACACATTTATTTTAAAGGTTGGAATAAAGTGCAGGAGTACATTGTACAAAGACTGAGAAACAGATCCCAGCTGTACTATTCATTTGCCTTATAAGACTTGAGGCTTTTAAAATTATTTTACAAAATTCTTAGGGGGGTGCTTATGTCTTACAAGTTATAAAATCCTGAGCCTGCCATTGTTACATTAGTTCTCTGAGTCAGAGACAGGGAGGGGATGCTGCTTTTACAGGCAACCCAGGATTCTTACACCCATCTTCAGCACCAGGAGCATGTGGGGGTGAAAACCTGAAAAACTCTGCTGTTGTCTCACGTTTCATGTGTGACTCTTTCTGGATACTTTCATCACCCTTTTCAGAGGTGTTTGCTTGATTTCCTCCCACAGAGAAATTCCCAGCCCCAATCATTGCTCCAGCCTGTCAGGCCATCACCTTTAAACTGCAGTGGGTGTTTTTCAGGACAATATATCCGGCTTGAATTTGAGGTTTTGTCCAGGCTCTCCTATGTTTCACTGCTAGTAAGTGTGAGGAGGAGGATAATGTCTGGTATACCAATTACTCATGCTATAAATAACTGCTAGGGGAAGGATGTGCCTTCAGCATCAGGTGTCTGTGGGCTCCATCTCTCCCGCCTGAGCCCAGCTGTACACCAGCATTTCTCTTTTGGTAACAGGGAAGTTTTTCCCTTTGGCTGTTTGCAGAGCGCTTGAATTTATACATATGGACTCTCCTGGGCTCAACACCTGCAGCTTTGGTTCCTGCCCTGAGGGTAGGACCTGGCAGAGAGTCCTGGAACTGCCCCATTTCCTTCTAGCCCTATAACTCAGAGTGGGACACGTAAAGATTTCCATATGCAGGAGATGGGGACACGTTCAACCTCCTTCAGAGGATGCAGTTTAGGAGCCATAGGCTCCTTGGCTATCAATAATCCTCTCTGTTACAGAGGAGCTATTTGGATTCAGATACAATTTAATGCAATCTCAGGTCTTCTGTGATCTCTCTTCTCCATTTTCCCCTGCATTTCTCCATGCTGGGTTTGGGGCACAGCCTGTGCATGGTCCCATGGGGTTTCCAGTGCCACTATTTTGCCTGTAGAACTCCCTGTTGCTGGCAGTTTGAAAGAACAGATTCCTGCTAGGAAGGAATGAACAAGAGGTGCATTGGGGAGAAGAGACAGTCATGACCAGCCAGCTATGATACTCCTTGTAGCCTTCCCAGGTGTATGAGCAGCTCCCCATGCTCTCCACTCCTCACAAATCCAGCCCCAAAACCTCCAGGTCTGCAGAAGAGTGAGCTGGAGTTAACCACCAAGCACACACTAAATGGTCCTGTTTTCTCAGCAGGATCTTCTACAGGTTCCTAACTGGTATCTAACACCAGAGCTGCTGCTTTGCCATTCGACCAGCAGGACAGCTGCTATTGATTTTTATCTCATGCTCATTAATAGAGATGGTGCAGGTGGGAAACTTTGAAAGGAAATGTAAATAATAAACTAAGAAAAGCTGTAGTGGTGGAGTGAATAAGCAGCAATCTGGCATTTACTGGAAAGCAGAGTTTAGCGGGTAATTTTTCAACACAAAGCCAGTTTTGCTACAGAAAATGTTGGGCCTGTTTTTTCTGTTAGTTACGCAAGTGGAATTTAGAAGCAGTCCTGGGCCAATGGAGAAAGTGGGGTCAGAGTCAGCCCTGCTGCCTTTCTTGTGCCTTTTCTCATGCCATGGTGACTCTGGATGTCAGGCAGGAATGATCTGTTGGTGTTAATGATGGCTCTGCCGATCAATTAGCAACCCAAATCAACTGCTTAGCAATTAGATTTTTTTTTAAAAACAAGATTTTTTTCTTTTGAGGAATGAGCTAAATCATCTTTCTTACTCTCTGTTCAAGTAGATTTACTGAGTGTGGGATGGTTTGAAGGGGAGGGAGGACCAAGCCAGGATTCATTTAACACAGGTAAAGTTCATAAGATAAGGTTTGCCAACTGTCCTGGACCAAAATTATATGATATTTCTCTCCTGTCCAGCACCTTTAATTTGGGATGTACTGCACAATGCTGTGCAAGAGTAAGGTCATGTGCCAGGGAATGAGCAAGAAAAAGGGACATGTCATTTCTGAGACAGATGAATCCAGCATGTCCCTCTCTGCATGGTCTAGGTCTTGTTGCTGATGTTCATTAGAGTTGCAGGTCCTGTGCTGGGCCCCACCAGAAGCACCACAAGCCGTAGGTAAGAGCTTTGATTTCCTCAAAAGGATCCATACAGAGTGCCCATGTGCAATCACAGCTGCACCATGCTGGGAACAACGTCTCCAGTTTTCACAGTTACTCACTGATAACCTTCATTTTGGTGGAAAACAAAAAAGGAAGAGTTATGTCCAGAGCTAAACTGGGTGTGGACAGATTGAGGAAAGGACCTGAAAACCGCTTAGGGAAGAGCAGTAGAAAACCTGGAGTGAGCAGGAGAGAGAACTGGAACTGGGAGACCCAGACCCTCTCCCTGCTGGTCCAGTGGACTTTGGACCAGGTCATGCTTACACGTCACACAGAGTTCAGTTTTACCCAGCACCCTGTGGAGATCAAATGGTCTCTTTCCACCTGCAGAGATGATGTGGCCCTGGGAGAGGCTTCCCAGACTTCCTGTCCTTGCAAAGGTGCCTGCAGCATCAGGAATCTCCTGTGCCTCCCATTTCACTCTCCTGGCAAGGAGCATTTATCCATCAATTTGCCCATGGTGCAGATGTCTGTCTGGAGCCATAATGACATTTACCAAAGGGGACTAGAAATTGTCACTGAGGGACTGCAAATAATGAAGCTGATGCCTTTTATTGACACATGTGGAAGCTGTTTAATTTGGGACGTTGGCTGTCAGAAAATAGAGCTCTTTTGTGGTGATTTTCTCAGCTAAGCAATATTGTGCTTAATTTCAAGGTTCGTGCTTGCATTTTCAAGTGAGCTATTTTCAGCTTTTAGGTTTGGAGTTTCTTCATAGCAATAATCTATCAATTCAGCAGACATCTAAGGGGCTGATCTGTCTCTGCTTGCAAACTGTGATGACTTCTGCCAAGGATTTCTTGCTAAAAAAGAAAATGAGCATTTTAATTTTTTCCCTTCCAAATGCAGCTGTAAGCCAAGCACTTGAGCTTGGACTCTTGGGTGCCTTTCAGCCCCCACCTTCTGATTTAGGCATTCTGCTTCCCATTTAGGATATGAAACTTGCTCTTCTTGGCATTAATGTGCTTAAAAGAAGCATGCTCTTTGTCACCTTGTTGTGCAGTCAGACAAGAGGACCAAGATCCCTCAGAGAGGGTGATACCTAAAGCTGAGCATCAGGTTTAAAGACAAGGAAAACAGGTCCTATTAGGAGGGGATGCAGGTGCAGACCTCCTTGTACTGCTAAGATATGTCCGCTTCATTTAACTCACACAAGAGCGTAGGGAGTCTCCCGCACCCCAAAAACTGGGTGATAAAACTAGACGGTGCAGTAGGAGAGGTTTGCACAGGTCTGCTGTGCTTCCTGCTCCACTGGAGGTGCCACTTTGCATCCACATCTTCCCATTAGGAGCTAGGAAAAAAAAGGTTATTTTGCATATGTAATATGCAGAACAAGGGGATAATGATTGATTTTTGAAAGAGGAATCTTGTGCAAACATCTCTGCTACCTGGCAAAGCAGCCTGCATGAGCTGTCCCGGCAGCAGCTCTGCACAGCAGGGCTGCTCACAGCCCCAGCAGAGCCACCTCTGGGATTAAAGCCTTCGCAAGAGGCTTTAATAGCAATCTCTTCTTCCAAAGATATGTATGCATTAGGGCTTATCTCACTGCTTCATTAAGGAATAGGACCAGGAGCAGCCTTGGAGGTCACCAAATCCCATCTCCAGCCATTGCAAGTAGATGTGCTGTCTAATCCCTTTATTATTGTATAAGGGCAGAGGCGAACATCATCAGGGACCTGAGCTTGTGCTGCCTGTTAGCCCTGGAAATGTTGCTGGGAAAGGCCCACGGTCCTTTTACGTGACATCTGCCAGGGTTACATCCATCTTCGGGCACGTCTGCCAGGATGATGAAGCCCGGGAGGAGGAAGCCTGGCTTATTAATTTTAAGTGCACATGGGATGCTGTAGTATGAAAAGCTATCATCATGAAAGCGCGCAGCAGCATGTAATCAGTTCATGGCCTTACAAAGAGACCTCTGTTGTGTTCAGGCTTCTCTAAAGGCCAGTTACAATCTGCATTATTTATATGGAAAAGTGTTATTAGCCTAGGTTGGGGTTTTTTTTTGGTTTTCTTTTTTTCATGGAAGGATTTTAAGGGAGTTCTTTGTAAGGAGTGCTCAGAGTCTCTGGGACTTTCTCTGTTTCCTGATGGGATCAGATTTTTTATTTATTTTTTTAATTTTTATTTTTTTTACGGAATGTTTCAAATACCAGGAAACGATATAATGTTGAAAGTAAATCAGTCAATGCGTAATTGTGGCACCAGTCTAGCTGGTGTGAAGAACAGTATTTTCTGCATTATTACAAGAGCCTGGGAACTTTAAGAACTTACCTCTTAACAGCCTCCATAAGAACATGGGCACATATTAATGCTCAGAATGGGCAATTAAAAGCAAAAATGGCTGACACCCTCAATGGCACAGGACAAGGTTTGTAATGAACTAGACCTAGATATGGATAGCAACAAAAAGGACCTCTAATGATTTAAAAAAAAACCAAACCAACAGAGGATGATCTTGCGGCTACACCATGCATTGCAAAAATCAGTGTGGTATTTCTCAACCACTGCTGTCGCTGTGCCTCTGCCCTGGATTTGTGGGGAGAGGGCAGAGGTTTCAGTTTCCCCTACTCATGCCAAGCTGGGCATTAGTCCTCCTGCCCAGCAGCTTATTGCCCTGGCAGCAAGTTGCAGACAAAAGATGGAGAATGGACCAACCTGCCAGTTTTGGGGTAACCCAGAGCAGGCCCAGGTCTGATCTGCTCGGATTCAGCAACTTACTAAAGCTTGCTTTTGCACTGATGCTGAATTACCTGCAAACAGTGTTTAGAGGAAGTGTGGCTTTGAGAAACCATGTATGGTCGCACAGAAGCCATGACAAAAAGAAAGTACCTGCTCAGGGTCTGCTCTGAACAGCACTGGACTTCATGTATAAGTGCATTAACTCACTAGTGTCTTGACTCATCAGATATTTGGAATAAATGATGGTAAGAACTGGGCACTGAATTTACCAAGGGACTAATGCAGCTCTGTCACCCCAGGACAGTGGTGATTTGCATCTCAAGGTGCAGCCCAGTGTCCTGAACCAGACCTTGTATCAGGCCTAGGCTGGCTCTGGCCCAGTATGTCTCTGGGACATTCTGTCCAGCCCTGGCATACAGAAGGATTTTTTTTTTTTTCTGCTGTGATTTTTACCCTTCATTTTCTGCAAATATTTACAGCATTAAATCCAAATTAGCTTTTCTGTCTTTTGTAATGCATCGAATGAGCTGCTCATTGAATATTCAGAATTTTAAGCAAAAATCTGTGTCCGGTATTTGCTGTAAATATGTATAAATGCTTATTGGCTCTTTCCCAGTAGCACCTGTTTCTTCTGATGAGGCCTGTATGATATGGAAGAAAAATGCAAACAGGAGCCTTCTAAATGAAATGGCAAATTTAGCCCATGTAAGGTAGAGAATACTAATGAGCAATCTGAGGGAGCCGCTGCGCGCTCATGCATTACCCACACCGAACAATGACCTTGCTCAAATGTGCGAGAGAAAGGAGTCCTTGCACTTGAGAACAAACAGATGACTCTGATTAAGCTACAGCCACCTCACCTCTCCAGGGACCTTCATAGCCGAGCACAGCGAGATTAAAGAGTTTACGCTTCCATCAAGCATCTGAAGTCAGATGATGCTCTGCAGTGATTTTGGACTGAGCCCTTCCTGTCCCTGCCCCACTGTGGCGTTCATTGTCACAGTACTCTGGGTGAGCTCTCGTATTAATAAAAATACCAGATTGGTACTCTGTTCTGTCCTGCTGCCTCAAGCTGGTCAATGATTCTGCTTTAATTACCCCCTTAAACGGGCTTTTTATTGGTGTGGGCCTTTGCCATGTTTACAGCTAATAAAGTAATGAAGTGATACAGTGATAAATTACTTTTCTGTTTAAGGTAGGGATGGGACATGACAAGTCCAGGTCGGAGTTCATGGCAGTTTAGTGTATTGCTGCACTTTAGAGAAATGTGGGGTTTTTTTTCCCCTGGAATGTCTTTGTCTCTCCTTTGGTTTTGCAGCAATTTTGACATCTTAGCAAGTTTGTCTTTTATTATGCGACTGAATATGAAAATGCTGAAAGTGTCTTTGTTCAGCGGGTTAATTTTCTCGCTGGTGATTAAAAGGAGACAATCATTTAAGACAGCAGAATAAAAATCGCACTTGGTTAATTTCACTAGACCAAGAAATAGAGTGGAGGGTTTTTAATAAAAGGCTGTCTAATTTATATTTCTTTAACTAGACTGTGGATACTGCTTTCCATTATGTAAAATCAATAATAGCATTTTAAAATTAAATGTTATTTTCATATTTTATCATTTGCTTAATAATGCTGATGAATCTTTCTGCAATTCCAGCATGACCCCAAAAATCCAATGCAAGGATATTTTCTACAGTGGCTTCCTATGGAAAACCAGCAATAACATCTTCCAGCAATGAATGATCACTGTTGCTCTGTACTGGGGAGAACAAAAAGATGAAAAGCAGGAGAGAGGCTGGGAGGAGGGTGGGATATGCAATGGGGTCTGAGTTGTATGCATCTGCAAAATGACAGGCACCTCTGGGCCAGGGAGCAGATTTCTCACCACGTGCCATCAGAAAACCTCTCTGTGCAATGTCCACAGCCCAGGGGCCAACATTGGAGCTGGCACAGCTCAAGGGACTCTTGCTCTTACCTTGAGGTCCCTCTGCTTTGTTGCTGGTCACCTTTTAATTCAAGACAGTACTCAGGCTGACCGTCTTGCTGCATATGAAAAATAGCTACCAAAACTTGTTTTGCTGTGGCCAAACCGTCAAAAGCTTAGTGTAGCGTATTAAAGAAGGTGGGTTTTATTATTATTTCTGGCCATATTCTCTACAGTCTTCAGTGCAGCCAGACACTGTTTCTAAATGTTTAGTTTTTAGAGGGTTTATGTATTTTTTTCTCCAGACTGCAGAGGGTCAGAAACATTTCTCCCCTGGAAAAAAGCAACATTCACTGTGCTCTGTTGGCTGAGACTCCTGCCCATGCTTGCAAACATTCATAAGACCTGAGATAAAACAGGTACAGAGCCTCTTGTATGGTCTTATGGGGCAGACCAAGGAAATTCAGGGGCAGGACCCTGTGGAAGCTTCTCCCTTCCAGGTCTCCAGGTTCTCTCATGGTCCCACAGCCGGTACTTTGCTGAGTGATGTCCTCAGCTCCTCGAGGCAGCCTGGAGCCCTCCAACACCAATCACTCCCCACTGTCCTGTGGCTGGGGCTTGTCATGCATTACTGGGCTTGATATGAGATGGATGGATGGATGGATGGATGGATGGATGGATGGATGGATGGATGTCTTAAGTGCTGGCGGTGTGTGCCAGCCATCAGAGATATCATCCTCTTGCAGACATGCTCTGCAGCTTCCTCCACACACAGCTGGAAACCC
>JAAGNO010019035.1:36075-53855 GCA_033439905.1 Ceryle rudis
GGTGTGTGCCAGCCATCAGAGATATCATCCTCTTGCAGACATGCTCTGCAGCTTCCTCCACACACAGCTGGAAACCCTCTTAGAAAACTTAAAAGTAAGTGAAAGCCAGGCTACCCTGGAGCAAAGAGAGCTCTCTCAGAAACAACATTTGATTTGCAGCCCCTCCCTCTCCTGAGCACTGCTCAAAGCAACCCTGTGTTATAGGTAAGGATGTGGCTGAGCAGCTATTGAAAATATGTAAAGCTGTAGAAAATAAATGGGCTGGATCTGCAACAACTTCCGGTGCTGCTGCTGCTGGCCTCTTGAAACAGCCATTTCATCACCACACACCGCCTCATGTCTCCTTGCATTTACATATGCAGTTTTTCATGGTGGTGAGGGTGAAAAAGAAGCTCTGGGCAGCTATGATGTGAAATGCAGGTGGCTCACAGAGAAGGCTAAGTATGTGAAAGGTGAGGAAAAACTGTTTCTCAAACAAACCTCACCTTGCAAGCATGGGTAGGGCATTTCAGCAGGTTGTATCAGGAGGTTGAGCTAGTCTTGCACCCACATCGCCTCCCATGAGGGGCTCTGTGGCATCCATGTGTAAATGCATTCCTATACTCATGCAATGTACAAATGTGTTCCTATACTTCCATGAGTTTCTTCTCACTCAACTCACTGGTCTTGCCAGACAGATGGAGAAAGAACTGGGCAACAGGACGGAAAGGGGGGAAAAATCATCTCCAGCACATTTGGACAAGTGCCTGTGCACAGCTCTATGCCATCTCTGCAGTCCTGCCTTAACTGGCTGAAATGAACCTCTCTCAGCACTATGGCCCTGGCGCTGTCAACTGTGGTCCAAGAGAGCTGCTTTGAGGCTGAACAGCCTTTGTGTTGGCCCACAGTTGCCTCTTCATGAGATGGCCATAAGAAGGAACCTTCAAGAAAAGGAAACAACCTTTACTTAACACACTTCTGCTTAATGTTTTCCAGGCTTTTCCTACTGTGTAGTGTTTTTTTTTCTCCTCTAACTGGTAGCCCCCTTCATAGAATCATAGAATATCTCAGATGCAAGATGTTCATAAGGATCATCAAGTCCAACTCCCTGCTCCTCACAGTACTACCTAAAAATACCTCATATGACTAAGAGTGTCATTTAGACACTTCTTGAACTCTTGACAGGTTGGTGCTGCAACCACTTTCCTGGAGAGCCTGTTCCAGTGGTGAAGAACCCTTTCCTCATGTCTGATCTGTCCACTTGTCCCCTTCTCTCTGCACTGACTATGGAAGGTGGTGTTTTCTCTCCTTCCAGTTCCATGCAGTTTGAACCCTGGCACATTTTTCTCTACGTGGCCCCACAATAGCACCTCAGGCATCTTGCTTTTTCCATTACGAGTTAGGAAATTCAGGTTTTTCCTGCCTCCTTCCCTCCTCACCGCCTTTTAGCACTCTGCAGGGTTTCCATATGTTCATTTCCAGCTTCTTATCTCAGCTTGATCCATAGGCACAAGAGCTTCTGTGAGCTGCCAATATGCATTGTGACCTCCAAACAAAGATGTGATGAGTCCACCAGCCTGTGTCTTTCCTGGTTGAGAAGCTTTGAAGGGGCAGACACTGAACAGGCACTGGGCTGCCGGCCAGCCTGCACCTGACCATGTTAAGCATAGCAAGGCAAACATCATGATAGATCACAATTCTGCCTGTGGGTAGATGCCACTTTTCCCAGAATAATGATGACTCCTGCTGAATAGTGCAAACTAATCTTGTCTGACAGTATATGTTATCCTGTGTCCACCCCATGAGATTGGCTTGTGGTGGTTATTGATCTTACAGAACAAAAACAATCAGGAAGGGGCAAACAGAGATGGAGAGTCATTGCCTGGAAAACTGCGGAAGGCCATGTGGTAGCGAATGAGTAAGGAACTGGGGAATAACCATTTGCTTCCACTCTTCCCCAGATTCCCAAAGCAATGTCCTAAAGTCTTGCATGATCGGCAGAGGCAGAAGTATAAAGTGGATAGATTGGCTGGCCCTGTCAGGTTCCGGACACAAGGTCCATATCTGAAGGCACCTTGATGCCCTTTCCTTGGAGGAGGAACTCTTTTACCCAAGGCCACACATAACTGCTCATAACTTCATAAGGATTTTTGGCATCTTCTGAAATGGCAATACAAAGCCCATCACCTGTCCCTGCTGCCGTGCTCTGTCATGCAAATCATTGTCTCTGTTCATCCCCCCAGCACGTGCCAGGAGTCTCCATCCTCTCAGTGATGCTACCAGCCTTGTCTATACGTGTCTCCATCAATTCAAACACTCATGTCCTGACAGTCATGCCTAAATCCTCTGAGATGTATCCCTGCCTTTCTCAAACTTGACAAATATGTAACTGGCAAAATCAACTCCACTTTCCCATACTCCTTCCCTGCAGAAAATCCCTGCTCAGACAAGAAGGCAAACCCATGCATCAAAGCTCTTTCCAACTCATGGATGATCTTCTGCAGGACAGGAAAACCTTCTGCATCATCTGAAGAATTAAAAACTATCAAGTGCAGTGTGTGCAGAAGTGATCTCCTATCTGGAGAGGTACAGATCTCAGTTGCAGGCAGGTGTAGGAGTTGTATTGGGTTAGGTGAAAAGCACACAGAGCTGTAAAAAAGTACACCTTGGTTTACCTCCAACCATAGCAACCAGCAGATGCCTGGGGAAAAGTAGCAGGACAAAACTTGCATATAGTGATAACTCTCCGATAGACTCTTCCACTGCTCTGCAATGCAGAGAGTTCATGGGTCAAAGTTGCTATCTTTGTCTTTAACAGACCTCAAGGGGCTTTCCTCCTACAAATACGGCTCAAGTGTTGCTAAAGCAAAGGAAACTTTCAGCCATCACTGTGCCCTGAGGTGAGGAGCACCACGGTTAAACCCCTAATGAGGGATGAAGCAACTCTTTTTTTGGTGGCTATTTGTTACTGCGGGTTTTATCTGCCACTGCTATGGGACCCTTAGCTTTTGCAATGTGGGGTAGTGAGTAAAACCTACTCATTCACCTCTGTTGGGTCACTTATGAACTTTGGTTTCTTCCTTTTCTCCTTTTCTTTTGTGTCTCTGTCTCCGGGTACTGAGCAGCTTCTTTACCCTCAAACCTGTTGGTCACCCTCCTCTCTGCCATATCTGGTCATCTTGCTGAGGTGGTCAAAGGCAAACAAATACAATATTCAAGGTCGAAGGCTGTCATAATCTTATGTAGCTGTCAAGTGAGGATTTCTGTCTTATTCTCTATTCCTGATCAAATATTTCTCAGTTCTCCTTGCCAGGGGTTTTATGACAGCTACCAACCTTGGCACTAACATTTCCATCACGCTGTCTTCTGCAGTTGCCTGTTTCCCTTTGTGATGTCTCTTACATGCTACTTTAATGCTTTATCTTTGCAGGAGAGCTTTCTCCATAGTCAGTTTCCTGAAATCAGCTGCTGAGTGGTATCTCTTAGCTGGAGTAGGCAACTGGATCAGTTTAGGTGATGTGACCATCTCTAAGTATCACTGGCAAAGAGTCTAGGAGATGTATGGCCAAAGCCTTGGTGCGGTCAGTTTGAAGTTCCTAGAGCACTGGGTTAACTGTCTGAAAAGTCAACTACATGCATTGTCCAAAGTCTCTGCAGAAAACTGGTTGAAGACATAGACAAATGGACAATACCGTAACTAATAGGAGGTTATGTTGGCTCCTGTAGAACTAACTGAAAATGCTGCCAGCTGGATGTAAGAAAGGAAAAGTTATACTGAATAATTTATTTTAAGTAAAGCACACATATGTTGCAAAGTGACTGGATTAAAGCTTTTGGGACTTGGGGAATTTTGTGGAATGCTTGTGAAATTCAAAATGTGTACTGTGCTGAGTTGAAGATTAGGCTGTTTCCAACTTTGATATTTCCTAGCTCTCCCTCACCTGCCTTCCAATGGCCCTGGGCAGTTTAAGCTGTGTTATCAGATATGTGCTGGACATGTCTGATGAATGCCAAGATCTCACATTTTGAGCAGACAGCTACTGCTCTGATCTGAATCGCTGCAGACTTTGAACAGGCTGTGTTTAAGCTGAAAGTGGGTGGTCTGAGTTGTCTGCAGACAGACTAACTTGAGAGGGATCCTATTCCTGAAGCATATCTAACGTCATATATCAAAAGTTACTTTGATTCTTATCAATATTCTGGAGGCAAAACTTCAAAATATGCCATTAAAACAAAGAGGCATGACTGATCTTTGTAAGAACTCTTGGGAATTTATTGTTCTCCTAAAGTCAAACAACCTAGGAACAGAAAATATATTTTCTGAGTAGATATCTAGGTTAAAGCAACTTCCTCTGTAAAAGAAAAACCCAAACCTTCAGAAAATCTATTTCTTCAGACCTTCCTGACGTTGCTCTGTTTGCACTATATAGTCTCCTTAAAACAGATCTCATAGTGCTGTTGAAAATGACCTCCAGCAAGAGACAATTTCTTCAGTAAACAGCCAGCAAACACCCTATTAAAGAAAGTATCCTCATTCCATAAATGACATGCAAGCTAAAATAATGCTCTTGTGCCTTTTTTGTTTCTTGATGATGTATATTCTGAGCCCAAGGGGATTTTCCAGAAAGAGGGGAGGGCACAGATGGTCAGAGGGTAGATATGCAGCTATGTAAAGGCACAAAGATTAATGTAGGTTTTTTTAATGCTCATTTTTATTTGCTGAAGATAATACAGATTTCTGCCCCACCTACTCCAGAGATTCATGTTGTGTTTGTAATACTCTGTTGTTTGAAAATCTCTGTAAAAATGAATAGTTTTATTACACAAGAAAGAGCAAAGAAAGGGAAAGCTTTTCTGGGAGTTCTGCACTCTCCTTAACTCTTGCTTCTATTGCTCAGGTCAAATTAATACATTATTTAAAGTTGGGAATCTCTTGATGAAAGTCCAAGAGCCAATAGATTAATCACACTATTATTGAAACTTTGTTTGTTTTGTTGGAAGGAGAGATGTAGCTGATGTTGGTAGAGAAAATCCCTACAACCTCTTCCAGAACTCACTACTTGTGATATGTTTTCTTCTAGTGATATGGTTTTTCCTAGTGATATGGTTTTTCCGGTGATAGTATTTCCTAAAGGGTGCAGGTTTGTCTCTTTGGTTTACACAGTTTTCTGCCAGTGGGGAAAAGCATATACATCTGTGTCGGTTGACTTATACAAAGAACAGCTGTTTTAGCCCCTGTAGAGATATTTTCCCCTCAAAAAGTTTTGTTTGGTCTTGCCTTTACTGTTAAATTTTTTTAAATCTTTTTTTTCAACCCCAGGGGAACCAGTGCTCATCCAATATCCTGAGGTAAAAACACAAGAGACAGTAAAATTAAAGCACCCTGGGAGATAAATTTGCAGAGGTCAACTTCAAGCAGGAATGCAGGATTGACCTTGGTGACTTTACCCACAGTAAAACTCAGGTCCTTCATCTTGGCTGTGTTGTTTACCTCAAGAGACCCGCTGGACATTAGTTACCTTCCAGTAAAAAGAAATATAACTGTTTTTCAGTAGCAAAGACAAGTCTTTGGAGATCTGACAAAACCTCAGTGTTTGGATGTATTGTCAGATTTAAAATTAAGTGGAGATTCTGCTGCCTTAAATGTATTTGGGAGAGCACATGCTAGCTCAGCAAGCTCTCCCTGGCCAAATCTGATGCTTCCTTGCCCTGCATCTCCACACTTCCTTGGGCAATTTCACAGGTGGACAAGACTTGGAGCTGGAGGGCGTAAAGTCCACTGCCAAACTACTGAATCTTCATGTATCCAGAAAGACTTATCTAATAATCATATCAAAATGAGTCAGTCTGGAGCATGTTATTTTGGTAATTGGGTGAGGGTTATAGCAGGAGTAGGATATGACATTTAGAGACCCAAAGGGGATGGTCCTTTGGACTTGGGAAAGGAGCTGCAAGACTTAACCAGGCTTCACCTGCATCAGACCAGTTCTTCTACAAAGAAAACAGAGAACAGCCACACTAATTTTCTTTTTTTTTTTCTTGGCCTTGGAGTCGATAAAAGTGGTACCGCCAATGGTTTTGCACTATCCTGAGCTGCTTCATTTTAAAGCATGTGTGCATGGCATCTTGCTGATTTCCTTTTAATTCGGTGGGACAGGACAGGGTCAGTGGGACAGGACAGGGTCAGTGGGACCAGTGCTGAGTTGCTGACGGGGCTGTTAGCACGTCTGCAAGTGCTGGCTGCAGTGCTCAGTGGGGAGGATGGAAAGCTAGTGCCGATGGAGATTAAACAAAAAGCAGAGTGGAGACAGGCCAGAAACCACACTGCAAAGGTCCCTGGGGAGCAGCAATAATTCCTCTTACTGGCCGAAGGCTACTTCCTGCTGGTTTGTGCAAACAACCCTGTTGCATTAATGGGGTCCTCCGGTATCTGAGGAGAAGAGGGATTTGGCACTAGTCATGCTGTGCTTGTGCATGGGTCTAGAAAGGTGACCTGTCCTCTGAAAATGGAGGTTTACACAAGCCCTGAATGCTCCTTCTGCAAATCCGCAGTGGGGCTTCAGATCTCGGCACCACACCCAGTAATTAGAGACTGGGATGAACCTCAATGTATTTGTCTCTGACATTAAGTGTGTTAGGAAGACAGGCTTTTAGCCATGGAAGAGTTCTCTCCTTCCCAGCCAGTCACCCCAACAATGTAAAAATCAAGAAGTGCTCAGCTGTTGTGGTTTGCAGTGATAGTATTTCAAGCCTGAGGAAAGATTTGTTACTGAAAAAAAAAGAACTTTTCAAAAGTTAATTTTAAGAGAACAAGCTTTTTCAAATTATATCAGTTGCTTCCTATAAAACTGGCCTGGAAGCTGTTCCCCAGGGGACCTGAGTATTTGAGATGGTCCTGACCTCTCCCTACATGTAATGTGCGTGTAACAAGGGCTTTCACCAGGTGTTGTTTGTTTAAAAAAATTCTGGTCATGGCATGGTTACATATGACCTCTGGGGATGGGGTTGATAAGGAACGACCAATTAAAACAAAACCCTGAAAACAGCTATGGAGAACCATCAGGAAGCCAGGGATGAAGATGAAAGAGCATTGGCCCCACAGCTCTTAAAAAAACAAGGGAGAGAGTCCTGTGGGCTGCAAGATAACTGGAAGAGGTGAGTACTTCTGGGCAAAGAGATGTCTGAGTCAGTCCTGGGATTACAGCTGAGTGTTTTTGGTACAATATACCCACCTGCATTGCCAGATTTGTTATCTTAACAGATACAATCCAAAGAGCTCAAAGCGATCAGATCATCAGAGGCTGTAGGGATTATTGATGAATTTGAGATGGGAAGTTGGCAGGGGGAAGGCAAAGTGCTCAAGGCCATTTGGGAATCTGTGGCAAAGAGGCTGCTCATGGATGTCTTAAACTCCAAGTGAATGTCCTAACTTCTAGATCATCCATTTGCTCTGAGGTATTGAGTCCCTGTTCCTTCTGTACTAGAGCTGCTGCAGAAGCCAAACAGTTCAGCTTCATCCATTCTTTATTACATTTTATTTATTTTTTTCACATGGTTTTCTATCTCATAACAGGGTGAACCACCCTTGAGGTGTCTCTAAGTGCTGTGCCATGGGATTTTGATTCAGACCTTTCCCCTCCCAGACACCATTCCTCACCTAATCATAAGCTCTGGGTGTTACCCCTCCCGTGAATTTAGCAGGTTTTGAGCTTGTGAAAAGGTTTACATTTAAGCCTAGGGCATCAGCTTATGAAAACTGACTCAGAAACCACTATGGATCATAATTCTTCTACACATTGTGTCCTGGATGGGTGGGAGATAAAGGTGAGCTGATCCACCAGTCAGCCAAGGGGCTAACAAAACCAGATAGAGGCATTCCTTGCTTGGTTGGGTTTCCCTCCTTTTTGTGTGGGTGATGAGTTTTTCATTGTCTGTTCAGTGAGCAACAAATCAGTAGGAGTATTATCTTGAAGGCATCTACCCCTCTTCTGAATGTGGTTTAAATTGGCAAGCTGACTCAAAAGTTCGAGGGTAGAAAGGAACCAACAGGCTGTATCCTCATGTAAACTTTGCTTCCTGAGGTAAAAATGTACATCTTATGCACAAATTTAGCTTTCTCTTGCTGTGTATCAGGAAGCTAATTGCTTGCAGCAAGTAACGAACTCATCTGTTCATAGCTTGCCCTGACTATGTCGAAGGGAATCCTCCTTTGCTCTCTATCTCTTTTTGCTACCACCCACCCAAAGCTACTCTGCCTTCCAGGGTCTTGGAGGTTTTAGGTCTCCTTTGATCCAGGGTTTAGCTCTGTGAAGAGTAAGTCACTCCACCTGGGACGTGTCCAACCATTGTTATCTTCATGCCTTTGAAGCTGCCTATCTGCAGTGCCCTTCTCAGTACCATTGCTTTTACTCCTCCTAGTCCTTTTAACAGCCCCTTCACAGCTGCCTTTGCCTCCACTTCAGGCATTTGGCAACTCAAAACCAAAGAGGGAAGTGGAGTCACCCATAATGTTAATAAGATATTTCCCCTTCATCCCATGATCTGGAGACACTTGCTCTGGACAAATTCTCCATGGGTCTCCCACGACCCTAGGGCTAAGAGCAGCACGGTGCTACAGAAAGAGTAGAGATATCATGCTGATTAGAAACGAGTCCAGGTGAAAAAATCTCTGATTCAAATAGCTCTGAGACTTGGAGAAAAGTTTTAAGTCCAGATGAAGAATTGATTAATAAGAGGTTTGAGGTTTGTTTGTTTTTTTTTTTTTTTCCTGAATGCATTTATCCCTTGCTCATCACCAGAGTATCTGGGGCTCTAGTAGAGATTAAAAAAAAATGCCTGCCAAATGTTGATGTATCCAAAAGCTGAATGGTATGATGCGAATGTTGAACTTGAGTATTTCATTATCCACCTGACAACAATACTGGGACATCTTTAGAGGATTACAGTTCATTTTGAGGGCTAGGTGAAATCTCAAAGTGCCGGGAATAAGTAAATGGATTCTTCATTCAATTTGGCCTTTGCTCAGGACAAGTGATTGAGTCTCCACTCTCTGACCTCACTTATTGAAAATGTTTCTTTGTTTAAAGCTGTAGAGAGTTCATTAGAGTTGTCTGTCTCTGGGAAACTGAAGATTAAGGTGTGCATACATTAGCCAAAGCAAAACACATCAGGGCAAGGAGAGAAAATAAAATGGGCTGTATTCACTACAGCTGAATACAATTGTGCCCTGCCACACACCAGTGAATATGGTTCTGGATCTCTTGCATCTGATTCTGCACAGAAATTATTCAGGAATGAATATGGGATCTATTTGTATGTCAGCCTGTAGGACTCTAAGTGTGACTCCCACCAGAGGTTACTTGGAACAGAGCCCATGAAGCCCCACTGAGATTCCTATTGAGATACATACAGACCATTGTGCTTTGCACATTAATGCAGAGTAATTATGTTGTACTGGAAATCTTTCAAGTCAGCATTCATCATTCAGAAATCATCTTAAAATAGTTTGTGCTGCTCCTGTGCTTGCAATGAATTGTGCAAAATTGGCAACCATAACCACCATTGCAACAGAGCATATAAAAGCCCTTTTATTGTGGAGTTAGTGGCTTTATTGTAACTTCCCCCTTTCACTGCAAAAATCTATAAATCCTGGAACATCCTGAGCCTTTGTCTCACTGAGCATGAGCAACTTCAGTCTGATCTGTGGTGGGATCATTGCTCCATGTCCCAACAGTACCACTGGCAGGCATACAACAAGCCTGGATGGGGAGTCCCATGAAAGTTGATCCAGACTGCACTTCCTGGGTGGTACGGCTGTGCTTGCTGGTTGGGCGTAGGGTGGTAGGAAGAACATCATCCTCAGCAGCAGTTGTCTAGCTGAGCTAATGTAGAGGCAAGCAGGCATTTGCAAGTATCATGCTGGGCAAATTCTCCAGGGCCTTTGTCACAGCTGCAACATGAGAGAGATGATAATGAATATCTCGTCTGTTCTGTGGCCTTTCAGGCTGTTCCTGAGTTTGTGTCAGGATTACAGTATGCAAAGAGCAAGCCTCCAGCCTCATGCACCAAATTAGGTGGTAAAAATAATTGTGAAGCAATTTGTGGCTCAGTTTCATTATGTTGTTTTTTCTTTCTTTAGGAGCTGCAGTGTGCTGCATACGCATGAGAATAGCCTCAAGACTCCTTTGGAAAAAAAGATATAAATAAAGAACTGTGAAGATTTTGGTTGGTGAAGATATTCCAGCTCAATTAAGTTTCAAATTGAGTTTTGTATCATTTCATTGTCTGGCATGTCAATGAAGAAAACTCCATCCAGGTTGCTAGTGGTTGGAAGGAGTGAAATGAAGGTAAACCCCTTTGAAGCTTACAGATGAAACTCTGTCCCCACTAAATTCAATGCTAAAACTTTCACGGATTTCATTACAGACCGATTTGTACCAGGCTCCAATTTTAGTGGAGCTGCTCACATGCTTACAAGCACCTTAATAAGCTTTTGAAAACTTGGAGACTTAACTCATGGTCCCAGCTGCTGGAGGTGGTAAAGATATATTAGTCCAGCTTTTTGCCATGTGGAAGGCTGCTCTCTACATGACATTAATTGCTCACTGCCTCGCTTAATAGGAGTCTGCTTTCAGCAGCCGAATATAACCATGTAATTGGAAGAATTTCTGTTTATTGTTAAAATGTTTTCATGCTTAGAAAACGAAGACTTTTGGAATGTGTCTGATGGTAACACAACAAGGGTGTTAGGAGCACGCGCAAATGTCTGGAGTGCTGAGCTGTGATTTGCTCTGCAACAACCTTGTGCCCTACTCTGCGATCAGCTGCAGCCAATGTAGAACTCAATTTCAGATTAAAGGAGCCTAAGACAGCAAGGATTTTTCATTATAAGTGAGGAAATAGTATGCCAGTTGTGCTGCCTGCTTGCATGTGCTTTGTGTGTGTGAGCACACGAGAACAACCAGTGATCCACCATGATCAGAAATGATGAGCAGCTGGGATGTGTCCTGAGCACATGCATGACTCCTGGAGTGAGGGTGAGCGGTCAGACACGTTACTGCTTTCCCACAGCAGGGATGGCATGGTAACAGCATCAGTAATGCCCTCTTCCTAGGACAATCCCATGCCAGCTATCCACATGACACCCCGCAGCTCCTGCCATGGCATGCCGTGCAAGGAAGGGGAGGTCAGTCCAGCCTTTGGAGTGTCTGTATGCACTTTAGGATGCTGTCACCTTTGGCCATACCTCTGGCAACCAGCATCGCCTCTAGCCCTCTCCATTCCAGGAGGTTGTCCCATGTGTTTTGTATGGGGAGAGAGCTTCAGGGCAGGGGGATGTCCTTCTAGAGATGGACTTTCTGCAGGAACCATCTCCTATGTGCCCTCACCTCTTGCAGAAGCTGTGCTGGAGAAAGCTGGGCTCAACAAAAGACACCCTTCCTCCAGAGAAAAATTTCAAACTGCTGCTGATGGGTTTTAACTGGGCAGCACCTTCTCAGCTATATTAACTGGTGCTTGATTGCTTCATCCTGCCTGAACATTCCCCCATACCCCAGACTAGGGCCCAGCAGGTCTCACCTGGATCTAATTAGTGCTGGAAGAAAATACATTTGAGAAGCTGTGTAAGTAACAGGCATTTTCCAAAGGCTCATTTGCCTATGGGTGTTCACTGAAGAAAGCTACCATGCTGAAAGAGCAGGCTGTGTGTCAGGGGACACATCTGCAGTGTGTCCCTGCACTAAGCATTGCGGTGAGTGGTTCCTGTAGCACTCAGTGGTTGAGCTGCAGCAGGGCAGGGATATGCACGCCGCAGACATCCTGTGAACTGACCAGCTTGGGCTTTACCTATTTATTTTTCAGTAAGTGCATCTGAGCCAGGAAAGTTACTGTTTTGGCTGCTTCTCCTTTCACCCGTGAGTGGTTTTTTCATCTCCAGGCAGCCACCTGTGTGTGGGGCACAAGGGACTCAGTAAGGAGTGAAAAGCATTGATTTTTTTTTTTTTTTCCATCCTGCACATTTCCAAGGGGAGACCTCTCTTCTCTGCCAAGGTTCAATGCAGCTCTTATGCACTGGATCCACAAAAACAAGCAGTAAATAGAGCACAGAAGCATGCTTTGTGTGCTCTCCTGCCTGAGAAAAGTGCTGTAGAGCAACTAGAGTTTCAAAGCTTCCTCCGATAGAACGTTTCATTCCCTGCGGGATTTTGGGTACCATGAAGCTGAGCTAACTCAGCAAATGTGTTTACTTTTGTGAACTGGAGAGCCACAAGGCAGGAATTCACAGCAACCCCAACTTCTTAGCACAGAACCAATAACATTATGAGCACCTCAGGGCAGCTCTGAACAAGGGCTTCTTTTACAGGCAGGAAAGCGTAATACAAAGTGATTCTCGGCCACAGGAAAAGGGAAAATTGCCCAGGTAAATGTGCAGTGGGAACTGCAGACTGGATTCTTTCTGAAAAGTTTAATAATTCTGTGTTATTCCATGAAAGCTTTCTGGTACTATAAGTAATAATTCCTTCCCTCGACCCTACATATTAAAGTAATTAGACTGCAAAATGCAATGGCTATAGAATGTATCTATAGCTTTTGTTATTTAGTGGGGTTTTTTCAGTTTGTTTCTCTACCCCCATGATGAGGCTAATTGAAATCCAAATGAAATCAGAGGGTAACATAAATGGCAACAAACTGGGTGCTCCCTCTGGGTCTGCAGCCCCACTGACACATACATATTGTTCAAAAACTTCTAGGAAAGGTAAAGTCAAATTAGAAAAGTCTCAATATGCCAAGAGGCTACAGGAGATGTTTGGTTGTTCCTTGGGAACTGATTCTCCAGATCAGTTCTTTAAGTGTTAGGATATTCCTTTCCAGCCAGCATAGCTCAGTGGTGTGTATAAATAGAATTACACAGGGATCACCAGCACAAGGAGAAGAAAAAGAAACTCGACTGTTCCTCAAATAAAGGGCTGTAGTGTGTCTCCATGTCAGACATGGAAGAGTCCTTCACAGACTTCCAGTGTGACCTGATCTAGGTGATCCTGCTCTGGCAGGGGATAGGTCTAGATGATCTTTCGAGGTCCCTTCGAACCCTAACATTCTGTGATCCTGTGATTCTGTGATTCTGTGAAATTCCAGTTTATCAGGGAAATAACAATGTTAGACTATTTTCTTAAGATTAAACAACACCAGTGCTACCTTGACTTTAACTGAAGATAGACTTAATTGCTTTATTTATTTTCTTTTTCTAGATGTTTGATCAGAGAGGGACTTGGATGTAAAGTCAGGTGCTTCCTAGAGAGCTGAGAGACACTGGCCAAAGTCCCAGCGCTGCTTCCATCCTGGCAGACGGTAAAAGCAGAGATCACATCCCGTGCTGAGCTATCAGGAGGTGGAGCTCTAACCACACAACCCAGCTGCAAACGTTTGCTTCTCCAGATTTCTGCCCACATCTTCAGTTCCTCCCAGTTTGTATTGGTTTGTACATGAGCATCCATCCCCATCTCACTCTGCTCTATATACCCACAGTAAAGAACTCTGGATCACTGCAGTCCGATCAGGGAAACGAGATACCACCCCGCCATGGCACTTTTGGCGTTCCCCAGGAGACAGCGCAGAGGGTGTTATACTGAACAAGATGTGTCAGACAGAATGCTTTTGACTAAATAAATGAAATCCAGTTATTTAAATTAATGTATAAAGACTGCAGTAGATAACAATCCTCATAACACGCCAGAACAGGGCAGAAAATGATGAATAGGGATTTTCATAATCATACAAATTCCTGTAGTACCTGATGTCTTCCCAGTCTCCTAATTAATTTAGCCTCATGAAATTCTGAAGTGACAGGTGCTCAAAAGGGGACCAAAAGCACAGTCCAGTTCAAGCCTTAGGCTTGAAGCTTCTTCCTTGTCTTAGATCCTTTTAAATATGACCCACAGTGCTTGAGGAGGACATGTCTCTGTCTGCATCTGTGTTAAAGGAAAACGAGGCACTTTGGGATTTTTGTTGACATTCATTTGCAGCAGGAGATTTGAGAAACCCCAACAGCCCAACATATGTAGGCGACTGTGTTTCATTTCTTCTGCCAGTGCTTCTTGTGTTCAGGGTCACACTGGTTTGTCCCTTTCTTGATGGAAAAACCATACCAAGATTTGCCACAAACTGAAACATCGACAGTTCCCTAAAGCGGGCTCCTCTAGGACCTGTCCATGCTGACATACAAATACCTGTCTGAGAAATATAAAAGGGAACTGTGCCAGGATTAGTTTAATCCCATCCTCCTTAAGAATATACATATATATCTCAGAGTGTATATTATAAAGAGAAAATGTCAAGAGGTTCAACCCTTTGAGGCTGGGTTGCAGGGAGAATGTCAAGGCAGGATGGATCCAGCCCTGTCCTCAACCATCCTGGTCCCATCCCAGACCACTGTGCCCAGATATGCTTGATTCCTTCTTCAAGCTGATGTGAGAATTAAACAGATATGAATGAGATGGGTGCATCTCATAAAACCACTGGACTCTGAAATGAAGCCCAGCAGGTGAGGTGATTGTGAAAACAAGTTTAAAATATGTTGCCTGTTCCTGCTCTAAAATATACTTTCAATTGCAAAGTGTTTAGTTTCTTCAGCACCTTTCTAGGCCACAACCTGGCTCTCGTTTCCCTGTGCTAGGTTTTCCCTTTCCAAGTGATTTAGTCATTGTTTCCACTCCAGAAGTTTCTCTGACAGGGAGAACTTTCCCTTTCTGAAGCGTTTTGTCTCTCTGTGGATTAAATGCAGTCCCAGCCCCTTGTAAATTAGAGGTCTGTGCTTTGAACAATGAACACTCCTCACCAAAATTTAATAAAAACTAAAAGAGGTCACAGTGGAAGCAAAAGCAGCTGGAGTCAGAAGGCTTCCGTGCATCTCTAAATTCTCTCTTAATGATGAGGAGCATTGCAAAAGACAACACTCTTTTGGAAATTAACACCAACTTTTGTCTACTGGTTGCTGTCAGAAATATCCCCATAAGCACAGGAGCGAGGCCCGTCCCAGTCCTTAGTTGCTGCTGGAAGTGCTGGGCTCAGTGTAAGAGCCTGTGATCAGTGCTGGGGCTTACCTCGCTATCCAATAGCAGTGGATGTTCTGTTCACAGGGTTGCAACTTCCTTCTGGAAGCTTTTAAAAATCCAGTGTAAAATATTGTCAAAAATACAAAGCAAAGCGGTTTATCTGGCATGGAGAATCAATTTCTCTCCCCACAGCTGGCTTCATGTGGTAGTCTGAAATATTACTTGTAATACTGTAAGATTCAAAGTGATCTTCAAATTGATGATGTCCCTTTAAAATGACTTTCAAAATTCCTTTTCAAGTAGATTGCAGAATATTAATACCACCCACAGAGTTCAGCATGTATCAGTGTCACTGTTCCCGCACAGCTGTAAAAAACCCTCTCCATCTGGACTTTAAAAGACTTCACTTTAAAAAGGCAAAACAGCAAACCCTTAATCACTAACCAGGAACCGTCTGCAGTAGAGATCTATGAAATTAGAGTGCTCATGTTAAATTACTTCCATCCAGCATGTATAACACATTAGATTTGTTACACTTTGGGAATTCATGATATTACTTCTACTATTACTAGGCAGAAATATAAATATTCCTAATAAAAGAACACACACATGAAAAATCAACTTGTTGTGGCACTTCTCTTTGAAGCTGCTCTGGCCCAGCACCAGTGAGTGGTCACAGACTGAACTGCAGCCGCTGTACATGTTCACTGTGTTTGATTCAAATTTTGTCACGGAGTCCATCTGTCAGTTTAAATCACACGTGCAAGACTGTTGAGAAAGGCAGTAAGCCCCTGTGAAGCCTCACCTCCTCCTCATCCTTCCACACCCCAGCGCATGCAGACCCTGCCCCTGTAGGAAAACTGTACAAATAGCCAGGAACCTAGCTGGTTTGAGGGAGGGGAGAGGGGGAGTCTGTGAATCTTCTTTTCTACATGAAGAAGAAAAAGAGAATTTTTCCTGACATCTTCCACAGGTGGACATTGTCTTCATCTTCTATGGACAATCTTATTTATCAGCCTTTTGCAAATTCCTTGTGAGATGTACACAGAGAGGATGCCCAAGACTCGAATGGATGGATGGACACAACACATCCTCTTCTCTCTGTTCTCCCGCTTATCCACTTTTTCTATACAAATCTGCATGCCCTGTCATTTATCGCTTCAATCCTGACAGCTGATGAGAAAGTGTTGTTTAGGACTCAAGGTCTTTGTTTAGTTTTCTAATCAAATAATTTAAATATATGAGTTGACACAATAGACAAAGAACCGTAAGCCCCACTGCTTCCTATTATGTGTGATTCTCCTTTGAGCAAATATATAATCAGAGCCCTAAGTTATAATAATTATGTAATAGTCCTTGATAGAAGCAATTGGAACCTATTGTGTAGGGAAGTAATTACAGCCTACTTTGGTTCCTTTGTTTCTGAGTGGGTGGCATTTATGGGCAAAAAATTATGCATGCTCAAAAATCTTTATAAAATGTTGGGTTCTCAGAAAGTCTTGGGCCTTGTCAGATGTATGGGATTTTTAAGGGTTAATAACTTCTCCTTATTTTCTGCAATGCGAAAATGTTTATTTGATTAACCAAGAAATATTTAGTTCTAAGGATGATAGAACATCAAGGTAAATGTTTTCCTTACAAAAAAAATGGGGAGTTGATAACTTCATGCATTCTAACAGGGTTAATGGGTGTGTGCATGTTACCCCTCACACACAGAAGATAGGAGCTGCTTCTAAGATGACACCTTAAATACTGATTTTTATCCTGTAGCAATGTCATGTCGGAGGCTTCCTTTTTTTTTTTTTTACAATTAAACGGATGAGAAAACCTTCACAGTAGTGACAGTGCAAAAATTGGCTTAAAGGAATAAATTAACAGTAATATCACAAAAGCAAGTGTGTTAAGCAGACTGCTACAACACTGTCCAATCAGCTTTTCGATCACAGCAGTGAAGGTCTGGAAATTACCAGACACATTAACATTTATGTAGAAATGATGAAAGTTACCATCCTGTCAGATATTCAGTTGGTTTATTAATTACCAGTAGAAACTTGAGAAGGGATGTGTGTTGGTTCAGCTACTTAACTGTATGCTGAAGAATGTTTTTAAAGGGATTTCCTGTAGAGGAATAAGAGATGTTTGGGAAATATTTTTGAAGCTTGAAAACAGAAATGTTAAGTTTTAGTTCCTGCCATGGTCTTTCTAAGTCTTTCATCAAGTGACTGGAGAAGAATGCAGGAAAGAGGCTGAAGAGGAAAAAAGATCATAAACCCACAAATACTTATCCTGGTGGCTTTTTTTACATAGCAAGCTAAGGGGGTCCTCTTAGAGCATGGTATACTCAGTCAGTCCTGCACCCATTATGGTCACGCTGGGTGCCAAAATTAGTGTTGAGGAAGCTGCAGTTGGTGTTTTCCATGTTAGAGGTGGCACCTGCGTCATGTTCATCCCTGGCAGTGTCATTTGTCATAAAACTTAGTGTTGACTCTGGAGATTAGATGAGACAAGACATATTCCAGCCTGGAGCAAGTTTGGTGATAGAGATTTCTTCAGGTCTGTGTTTTCTCCTTGGATTTTGTTTAGTCAAATAAACCAGCCCATCTTCACTGTTTTCTTAAGTATTACATTGCTGCTTTTCCTGTGATATTGCCCTTCTGAAGGATGTTTTTCCCCAGATCACAGGATCACAGGGTGTCAGGGGTTGGAAGGGACCTTGGAGATCTTCGAGTCCAACCCCCCTGCCAGAGCAGG
>JAAGNO010019036.1:8979-33228 GCA_033439905.1 Ceryle rudis
TTGTTCTGGCCCAGGTGCAGGACCCTGCACTTGCTGTTGTTGAACCTCATGAGGTTCACCTGGGCCCACCTCTCCAGGAGGTCCAGGTCCCTCTGAATGACATCCCATCCCTCTGGTGTATTGACAGCACCACTCAGCTTGGGAATGTTTGAGAAACTCACAGGACCTGGTTACCCTGCAATATGTATTGCATATAATAAACACTACATTATGCTTAAATATCTAGTTAAGAACTGCAGTTTAGTGTCAAGGCAGTTACTGATTTCTTTTTTTCTGGTTATTAATACTATTTAAAGCACATTCAGGCTAATGTATTTTCAGCATTAGAAACTTTAGCAGAAGTAGTATCTGCAACATGACCCTGCACAAGTGAGAAATATACTGTGATTGACAAATGAAATTCCTACAATGAAAGAATACTCAAAGGAAATGGGAAAGGGTGATGTGCCTGTGAAGCTCACAGAACAATGCAGGCTGAGTGATCACAGCTGTTGTAACTTTGCAGAAAAGAAACAGCTATGCCAGTTGAATGTGTAGACTGGTGGTGTGTTTCTCTCCAAGTTCATTAAAACAGTATGAAAGCCTCACTGTCTCAGTCAGACCAGAATCTGAGGAGTGTCGCTCAGCCCAGCAGAGTATAAAATGCCAGACAACCCACAGAAGAATTTCCAATAGAGCAATGGGCCTGATCTGGCTTCAACCCATGTACACTTCCCAAAACTTGGGAGGCACAAAATTGTGAAGGTGAGCATGTTAGAGAGACCAGTAATGGGAATCACATTGGTTTTGTGACTGAAGCATGTATTGTAATCATTATATTTTGCCAAGCATGTCTTAAATTTGTATTGCACTTTCAGAATATTTTGTATCACTTTGCTAAATCAGAAATCCTGTGTAACATCAACTGTCATCAATAAGTTTCATATTAAACATCACACCCTCCACAAGTGGAATATCAAAAAGCACCTGGCCAGAAAGTGTTGGACTCTAATCCACACCAACATTCATCCTACTTAGACATCCATTTCCAGTCAACACCAATTTTTTCTTGTAGTAAATACCACAGATTCAAAAATACTGCAATTTCCAGTCATAATAAGGGAAGAACATTTTCAACACAGAATGCATTTTTCAGGAAACCGGAACAGACCATGTTAACTATCTTAGAATAAAGTACCTTTTTCATGTTGTTAAAAAGATATGATGCACATCCTGCGTAACAGGGAGAAAAGTACTGGACTTCATCTCTGCCACAAACTGGGTAGTACATAGAACGCAAACATCTGCAGTTAGCATTGCATGGTGCTCTTAAGTTATATAGTGTGCCTGTTCTGAAAGGTAAAAGTTAATTGGCTTTTAATAAAGTAATTTACATATCTACTAGTTTTAAATAAGTACTGCAGTATTTATAGGATAATAAATCTCAAGATATTAAAGTGATTTATGCACTTAATTATTTAAGAATAAGCCACATTCTCTGTAGTTACAAGTCTAGAGGGAATTTCCAATTATTCTGCACATAGTTATTTCTGTGCTATTATTCCTTCCATAGATCATTCCTCCAATTTTCATTCACAACACAGCTGACAATTCTGTTTCAACTCAATTCTTGTATCAACTCCCCCTCACACACACACATTTGAATTTGTTCAATTTACAGTTTTAAGATAATGCAATATGATCAAAAGTAGTGTTTGGTGTTGTTTATTCAATTGATCATATTCCAAGTTGGTTCCCCCCTCTCCCCCCGCCCCCATTTTGGATTCAAATCCAGTTGCAAAACCATTGCATTTTTACTGTTTTTAAGTATACTGCTGCACAGATACCTACATTGTTCCAGCACCAAGATGACTGCACATGCTAAATACAGAGTGCCATGACATACAAACTAAGTCTTATCACACCCCAAAGGACTTTAAAGATTTTCCTCTGTCTGTTTAGGAAATTACTAATGAAGAACAGAGTTTAATACAACTCTTGCTCAACTCGGATAACTACTCTCAATTTACACATTTACTCCCAGTATGTCATAGTATGGTTACATTTAAAATCGTCCCATTATTAATATGAAAAATCAGCTTTTTGATGTGAAGAGATCCTTTTAATATATAACTGAAGACACTAATACCTTTTGATTTTCTAATAGTAGTGCATTAATAAGTAAAGAAGCTTCACAGGCTAAGAGATCACTGAGCTGAATCCAGGATACTGACACTGACAGTAGTTTAAATATAGTACTGTAAACTCAATATTCCAGATTCATTACCTAACAGGCAGGTTTCTTCAAGAGAATTTAAGACAGAATTAAGCTGATTACCCAGAATTCAAACTGCACATGCACTATTAGGGACATTGTAACTACTTATATACTTGGTTTGGTTGTAGAACAGTTGAATCCCACTAAGTTTCATTAGTTGATTCTGTATCATAGAAAAATCAAAGTTAGTTTGCTCTGGCTTAAAGCACTACAGCACACCATGAGCAAATTCACTAATCACAGGTTTGTTTATACAGTGCCTTGGTAGCTTGAGGCATGTGAAGCCTATAAGGATTTAAACAATTCAGTGGCGATATCTGTTCTGTTTATGCATGCAGACAATGTCTCTTCCCTGACCTATGAAGAGGGACTGATCCTTTAGTTATGGATGGTCAAAAAATATTAAAAGACAGAAGAAACACAGCTTAGTGTACACAGGTTATGACATGACTTATAACATCACTTTTCTGAGGAAGCCTAGCAGATGAGGCCATTAAACAGTCCTTAAGAGCTCAACAGATTGGATATTCTTTCACAGTAAAACAAAACAAGGAGTCCCAGAGACTTGTGGGGAATGAACTGAACTACAGAAATAGTCACTGCATTTCAGGTTCTTCAATTTTGAGGAAACACTGGGCAAAAGAATTTGGCAAAGACAATTATTTGAATTGTTTAGTAGATGAATTAAACCACAGTAGTTCTGCTTAGAGCCTCATTTAGTAATAAACAGCTACTACAAACAATAAACTTTGTTCATTAACATATGAACTCAAGTGATCCTGTAGTCATATGGTTCTAGTACTAAGCTTACAAAAGCTCTTCCCATCCCCTCACATCCAGGCTATTTTTCAATAGAAAGAATACTTGCCATGAAGGATTTCTTCAAAATCTCCACAAAAATGACTTTGCATTAATTTACAAGTCAAATCTCAGAGCACTGAATTTTTTGAGCAAACACTTCTGAAAGAATAACATAAGCTTGAGTGAGACACTTGGCTATTCTTCCACAAGCTTATGAATTTGTTAAAGGTATTACTATGTATTTTAGTTCCTTATTCCTTCATGGAAAGCAATTCCAGCACTGGCACTAAATTAATGCCACTACCTGTTCTCATGCAGGTCATGTGTCCAACAAACTATAGTCCAACCTGTAACAGTGAATTACATAAAACCAAACCATTTTTCTATTATGCATACTGAGTGGAGAGTCAGTTCAGGACTAGTTTACTTCAAATTGCTGTAGAGATATACAGCAAGTTAAACTACATAACTGCCAAAGTTACACAGAACTATTAAATACAACTTAAACTTAGGACAAAAGGCAGTTCAACTGTACCTTTTGTCAGCTGCTCATTATTATTGGACCTGGTAAGATATATGGATAGCTTCACATACTGCTTTCTCTACAACCTTCTCAGTATTCAATTGCTGTATACAGATTCTTTTCCTCAATATGTAACTATAAACTTTCCCCAACTAAAGTCTTCATCCTAGTTTTCACAGTTCTGAGTGTCCACAGTAATCTTAGAGCTAGAACTTTCTCAGACACTGAAACAGAGACACACTGTCAAATGTTAACACCAGCCTTTGAATATACTGTCAACTGATACAGCAAGTTGTAAAGATGGAATCAGAAGGAGTGGTAACTTGAGCTTTAAGGATTTTTATTTTTTTTCCCCACAGTCACCAGCAGATAAAATTTGGTTTATTCATTATGTATGCTTTCTGGAAAAGGAATGTTAAATGAATGGTTAAGGTATCATGGCATTGAATTTCTACTCTTAGTGAGCTGGAAGCCTGATTGCACTCAATCACTACCGCGTCTAAGTGGATTTCTATCCCATTAACCTAAGGACATCTATTTTACTGTTTTCACATTTACCCTAATGAGAGACACGAAAAAAATATCTGGTTAGTCTTTACTGTCAATCTTTGCATTTTGAGGTAAACTTCATAATATTTGTCAGTTATATTTATGCCAGTGATAAAATTCATAGCCTATACATTGTGATATTTGTGCACTTAGTTTCCCTGAGTAAGATGTGATTTTCCTGCATTCTTCTATTTGTTATACGTTCATTTTAAGTTAAAAGCACATGATAAATATCAAGTGAAAAAAAACAGAAGCCTAATTGATTATATGTTTTTCTTTTTTTTTCTAGAAATATTGCAATCTTGCATGTACATTAGACATTACAAAACCAATTTCCACTCAAACACATCTGCATTTTCATGGTACACTTCATGCTGTTGAGTCAGTATAAAGATCCTCCTCCCAATCCTATTTCAGTTGAAATATCTTTTTATGCATTGAAGCATAACTTAGAGATTCTGCTTTTGTAGAAGAGAGTGGTTCCTAACTCTTTAGTGAAGTGAAAGACTTGGGAAAACAAAAAGGATTAGTAAGATATTCACCGAGTTGCACAGCAGACTGCTCATGCTTATGATTTTTTCAAAAAACAGCTAGCGGTCCAGAGCCACCACCTTACTAAAGTTATTTTGCACAGTAGCACCTGGCTCTTTGGCAGACCCTCAAATGGCTGGAATTACCTCTGGCTCTCAATTCATGACAGAGTAATCAAACACTTGAGAGAACAGTTTTGCCACAGCCAGCTGCCCTCTTCCTGCTTTTAAACACTGCCCACACTACAGAAAGGTGTACTAAAAACTGTGAGAATGGAAACATTATAATCTTAGTTCATTTCTTAAGTCATGATTTGGCTTATTATGCAATACAGTGACTATGGTGGTGATCTGATCATATACATTCAATGCTGAAGTTCTAAAAATGGACCTAGAAATCATTCTCTAAAGAATGTTTATACATGCAGGTAATTATTTTTAATATTTTTTCAGTTTTACTTTCACTTTTGACTTTTTTCCCCACTGCCACATGGGTTTCTAGAGTAAGATTCATTCACAGTAATAGGAAGAACACTCATCCTAGTTTATTACAATTACTACAAATACCTAAAAATGAGCGATGGACTACTTTCTCATTAGGAATGAGAATTGTGTTGTTTAAGGGAAACAAAGTACATTTTAGAGAAGAAGTTTTTCCTATACATGTTAGCCAAAAATATTTTGAATTATGTTGCATTTAACCATGTTGTTCCACCTATTTTATTCTTCAACTTGGGTTACTAGGCTATACTGTCTTTGCATTAAAATTCTTATTTCTATCAGACATTTTTCCAGGAAAAACATCTCCTTGTCAAATAGAGACTAGATGGACTAGAACCTGATGCTACAGTATCTTCTTATTTCTAGGGAAGTACTTGCAATCAGTTTAAGTTGCAGTGCACCTCAGTGCTCCATCATGAAATTGTTGCACATGGCAGACTCCTTCCAGGAACAAACTTCCCAGATTGTGAGAAGTTTGTTAATAAACCAAGATATAAGAGATAGGCTACTCCTACAGAGATGCAAAATTTGCTGTAATCAATACCATGACTACTATACCTAGAATGGTTACAGAAGCTGGGCTTTTTTTATCAAGCAGGACCAGTCTGCTCAGAACATTTTGCAGGCAGGGTATTACATTTTTTTAAATCATCTATTATTTAAAGATTCCGACAACAAGATTTTAGAGTTCCATAAACCAATTCAGTTTTATACATCATGGAAAAATATGACTTTTTTTAAAAGAAGTTTTGTTTCTGTGATGTAGCTTATTTATTTTAAGCTAACAACAAACCCAAGAGTGCATTAAAATATATTTACCCATTATATGCTTCAGAGACACCTGCGAAAGGTTCATTCCCACATTTAGCAAACAAAAACACTGTGTTTAATAGTAGGGCCACTGAGCAAGTGCCTATCATGAACTTGATTATGCTTTTGCAATCCATTTTGAACTTGGAAACCAAGATGCCACTTATGATTTGGCCTAGTGCTGCTGCTGGAATTAATACAAGCCCTAGAGGAAAACAAGACACCAGCAAATTACACAAAAATGCAAGATATAATTAGTGAAGCAATTTAAAGTACAATTTTATGTTAATAAAAAACCACAAGTTACCTGTATCTTACAATGCAGCTCATGTGATACCATTTTCAAACCATCATACCAGAATCTGTCAGGACAAGTATTTTATTCTACCCTTACATCACCTTTAGCCTTTCTAGAAGTTCAACTTGAGAGCATAATTCATAGCTGTCCAAAAATCCAAGTTCAACATAGCAAAACTAGATTATTTTAGAATACTGCATACTGGTTCAGGAATCTCTTAAGCCCAGTAGGCCACTTCATTAAAACAGAAAATGCTCTTTCATTGCTTCAGTGTTTTGTTTGGTTGGTTTTTTTTTTCCCCCCAAATGTCCATGTTCTGTGTTATACACTTGTGTAATTATCTTTAAATTAAAGAGCACATAATCACTATTATACAAAAGACAGCACAAGATATAATAAGGCATCTAGAAAAACATTTTAAGTCTACAGCAGTGTGTCAGTTTTGCTGTCAATAATAATTTATCCTCTTTGCACTACTACGATTCCAAATAAATAATTAAGTATATTTATATAAGTAGTCTACAGTACAACATAGAGCTCAGTGTAACTCGCACTGGCTTGAGACAGTTAATTCTAAAGACAGTTCAGGTACTGCACAGGCTGCACAAAATAATACACTTAACACATTATGGTGGAATTGAAGAAGGAAAAGGCTAAATTAACCCCTTACTTGTGGTAAGGTAAGGGTAAGGTTTTTTTCCGGCTGCCATTCATCTTGCTTCCTTTAGCAAGCACTAATGCTTAATGCTCCATCAGCTGACTTTAAATGAGGAGAACTAAATGGTCTTCAACAAGAATTATAAAGGAATAAATTAGTTTCAGCAGCACACAAAATTCTCATTGTATTTCGTATATGAATACCAAGGCTTCTGACCCCGCACACAATGAGTAGATCTGCACCCTTGATGAATTAAGTACTAGAGTTTGCATAAGGCAGGCAAGAGCAATATAAAAATATTATTTCTGCTGCGAACACTGCATTTCATGCAAGTATATTAACAAATCTCAGAAAAACACAAGATGCCTCTATAAGCTTCCCCTTGTAATGCTAATGAGGTGTTCAGCACAATATGTTTAAGATTTAAAAATAAAAAGGTCACATTACCTCCAAGAGTTGCGGAAAAACTTGATGTCTTTCCAAACTGATTTTCTATAAGCTTTGGTAGAAATGTGGCAAAGCCAGTGGCAACTAAAGCTTCTGAAGAACTGGCTAATATTAGACTCATAAGCACCGGATTCCTCAATAGTATCTATGAGGAGAAATCAGCATAACACAGGAACTTTCACTGTAGTACTATGTAAACTAGAAGTCACTATATTTTAAAACAGATACTCTCACATGAAGCTTCACCAATAAACTTTTCTTGCTTTAACAATCTTAAGCATCAACAAAATGAATACGCATTACATTGTATCAGTATCACTGGAGACTTCCTTATCACAACATAAAGCAGCAATTACCTTTCTAAACACTTATGTATTACCTGAATAGATTTTATTTCTCTGAATGTATCTGTTTTAGTAAATTCAAGATTTCCTTACCAGGAGAGCCACAGGAAAGTCTTTAAAACTTTTTCCAATATTCTTGGTCTCAACAAGCACCTCACTTCCGTCATTATGGGTTTCAGAGATTTTTTCAGCTTGTATTTTTGCTGTTCCTATGAATGGGTATATTTACTGACAATTGAAACATTGAACACCTATGCTCTTAGATTTAAGTCAGGAAAAGCCTCAAAATAATTGTTTCCTTTCCTTGGGAAAACTAGCTCAGACATTGTCTTATTGAATAATTCATTGGTACAGATCCATAAAAGGATTAATAAAGTATTGCTGTGGAAAGAATTCAGCTGAAGGCATCATGCTTCCATTGGAAGGCCTTGGATGCAAGAAGATATTATCACAGACACCCTAAGAACATCAAACTACCCTGAAGGCTATTCAGTTTGTTTGGTTTTTGGTTTTTTTTTAAATCATCCTCACATTCTCCACAGTTCCCTATTTCATTGTTTCTTTTCTTCCATCATTTCTCTTTCCAGATAAGCATAGGAAGTTCCGTTAGATGCTCTTTAAAGGCATTCCTAGATAATATCTGCCTGAACAAAAATCATAATAAAATTATCTTTAGAAGACTGCTCTGGGATACTTCAATTCATGCTTTATTATTACACCCAAAACAATAAAGCAACAGAGTCAAAGACAACTATTAATGAGCTCAGTCAATGGAATTTCCTTATGATTCTTGGGTAACAGAGCTTTAAGTACAGCCCTGGGTGCTTAGCTGACAGCATCTTCCAAACTTTACATGCTCTGTTTCTAGTCCTACCATATATCATTACCTACATAAGCTCCTCCCTCTAGCCCACTCACTACATATTAGAAACAAGCTATCTGTAATCAGATTTTAGCCAAAGGCATTTAACTGAGAAACAGAATCAAAGATGACTCACTCAGTTCAGCAGTCTGTAACCCACAAGATTAAGCAAGTCTCTTTTCCAAAGCAGCCCATTATTGCTAAACATTTACCTGGTAGGTGTTTTGGAAAGCATGAAAAAGGTATTATAAGAAGCCAAATTGAAATAAAGCATGCAAGAAATGCTATCCACCATGCTCCAAGCCAACGTGGGTCATCAGGATCCATCTGTGTACTGTAAAAGTAATTTGGAAAAAGCACATTTACCATTCATGTATTCAAATCAGCAGCTTCAGATGTCAGAGAGATGACTTTACCTTTTTTTAAATACTGGTTTAATTGTAAGCCTTTTAATATTGTATTTTTGTTTCCTACATGTAATAAATACATTCTTTGCTTTTTTACAGCACATTTATTTGCTCTATTATAATAGTATTGCATTCTACCAAATGAGCTTTCAACTTATTCGTCAAATTCATTCCGATTTAAAGAACACTGCTTGGCCCTGATTTCAATATCCTGTAGTATTATTAAGGTACTGAAAAAGAGGTCTTTTTATTATGAAAATTATTTCTGTATTATATGAAAACCAATACAGAAGTTCAGAATGACATTGTACTGATCCAAAGTCCCTAAAATACAGGAAATAACAAGTATAAATGAAGTTATTGGTTTGGTTTATAATATTTTTTGAATAGTGGACTATTACTCAACTGGTAGATTTTCTAGCAAGTACTTCCCCAAGAGGTAAGTAGGAATACCCTACCCCTCATATTCCTTCTCAGGGAAACTTAATAGTTGCAACCTAAACGTGTTAATAAAAAGAGAACATTTTGTTAGTGAGCCTTAAAACCACTAGTATCTCAAAAAGCTAGAACTAAGTATTTGCACTACAGAGAAACTTTTAACTCACTGGGGGAAGTAACTCACTTGCTAGAAGCCCTCATGAGTGCAACTTGTTACTGAATTAAAGAAGCTCTCGAAAGCACAGTATTTCCCTAACTCTTCCCTTTCTCCTCCTCACATGGAGAAAGGCTGAAGTTTTTAATAAGAAATATTGGGAAGAGGAAATAGAAAGCAAAAGACTAGGTTATATCTTGCCTTTCTGGGATCTGGATATCAATATAAATATTAAGTAGCTGCCCTCCTAAGACATAGCCAATAGCAGGGCCCAGCAGTGACATGGCATAGCCAATCCCTAGAAGAGAAAATACATAAAATTAACCATACATTTTTAAAGCTTTCTTTTAAAAAAAATCCTAAATAAACCTCAAAGCAAATCGTTTCTGTAATTCAACCTGTTCTTTCAATGTCATTACTTCAGCTATAGTACATAAAAAACAAAACTTGTACTTGTCCCTCAACAAGAAAATGTGCAGGTCTCATTAAAAGCTGCAGTGCAGAGAGTTAACAAAAGACATTTCACTGACAGTATCTTCATGCATTATTAGATTGCCTTTTGCACATCTCATGCCTACAATCACAAGCTAGCCTGTGAAAAAGTTTATGTGAGGTTGTCATGAGTATTAGTTGTTAATAAAACATGCTCACAATCTTTAAGAACCTACTATTTTTATTTTGAGTCTTAAGTTGATTCTTAGTTAGTCTTAATTGGTCTTGCCAAGACCAGAAGTCAGAGTTCCATTACAACTTTGACTGAAGGAATATCTGCTATGAGTTTGAGAATTCAATTATACGCACTTCAATTTATTAACGAGCCTTAAAAGCCCTAGCTTTGTATTTTAACAGCTCCTCACAATTCTAAAAAACACACCAAACAGAACAAGGTCGGGTGTAACCACATCCTACTAAAGAGCACTCTCAGGTCTGTCCTTTTGTTTTTTGGCCTTAGGACAAGATTTTCTTAATGACACAAGAGTCTCTCTGGCCTACCAGCCAGATTTCTGTGACATTATAGCACTGCTGGCAGGAGCACTGTCTCTACAGATAAAGGCCGCAACTAAATTTGTCTAAATAATTGGTAAGACATGCATCTTTACTGATGACAATCTATGCTCTTCCCCAGCTTGAAGATTCTTAATTTCTCATTTGTATCCACGGTGCCCAGATACTAAGTATTTAGAATTACTTCACTCCGTTTAGACATCAAGAAGGAGTGATGGGGGAGGGAGAGTTGGGAGCATGGCAAGAGACACAGCAGGGGACATTCAAGTATCAGTAAGTCAACAAATATTGAGCTGACGCATCCCAGCTTTTCATCTATTTTGGAAATAATGACATGCTCATAGGGTCTTTTACCTAAGTCCGTATTTGTCCTACAGAACTTCAAACCTAGCTTAGAAAGTGCCTATTTCTTCCTACAGACCATTCAGTTTAAATTACCATTTGGAATTGCTTAATTTTTTCATTCTCTTAAGATGTAGATGCTTCATTTCAGCCAGAGAACAGCAGGCCTCATGAAAATGCATCCCATTTCAGAAGAAGAAACTACCAACTTAGGAGTTGCAAGCTTATAGTCTAAGATGCTAGCAGCTATCTACAGACACTAGCAAAAGTTTTAGGATTTTTTTTTGTTGTTGTTGTTTTTGCTGCGTTGCACAAGCCTTCTTGCATTAGGCAAAGCAACACATTGTATTTTAAATCCTCAATGCATTGCATAAAAGCAAGAAAAATAATTAAGGCTTAATGTAGCTACCTGTCCACTCATTTGTATTCTAATTTTATTAGGCAGAATAAACTGGTTTTTTATCTTCTTTGGCAGGTGTCTGAAGGTTGCTCAAAGCATTAATTTATTGTACTGATATGTTCTATTCTAAGTATGAATACTTGACATCATTCTCTTGATTTTTCATGCCACTTCTTGGTCCCCTAATCATGCAGACAGCCCTAATTTTCTTATATTTATTTCACTGGCCTCAGAAAAGAAGTGTGATAATCTTCTCTCAGTATAAAGAAGATAGTAAAAAATCTTAAAGATTTTATAACATATGCAACTATCATATTCTTTGACATCAAATGAAGTGGCTTGCCTGGTACAATTATGCAATAGTTCTGTGCAAATAGTTATCCATCTCAATTTTGCCCTCTAAAATATGGTTCAGCCTGGAAAATAGTCCAGGAAGCTAAGATGATTTGATTTCCTCCTGTGAGTTACCAGTATAGCTAACATACTTTTAACAGCTTACACCTGAAATGGGAAAAATAATATCTTCATACCCAAAGAAAGCACGCTTAGACTACAATGAACTTTGCAGTAAAAACACACATAATGCTGACTGAAAGGTTAAAAACCACTGCTAAGAATGAGTATTCCCTACCTCTCAAACAGGCCCAAAGTAAAACATTCTCCATGTTTCTAGGCAATCCTTTTATTTTGAATTAAGGAAAGATCATCGCAGTATTGCCTCCTGAAGTGCCAAATTTCTGTGTAGCTAAAGAACTACACTGATCCCATGATGCACAGGAGTGTCTGTGCACTGAGGGGACAGCCTGTTGTTAGAAGGTACATAAAACTTAAAGGCTACAGTAAGGTCTGGGTACTGACCTGATACACCACAGTTTTCAACAACTGTGACACTAAAAAGCAAATTTTGCTGCAAATTACTCTGTTAATAGGCTGGCTATATTAATTACTTAATCACTATTGGTGACTGACATAAAAGAACAGTAGGAGAGGTTCAAAAGTTAGCCTTGAAGACCTGATACTTAATCTAACTTGCACAGTAAGTGATACAGAAACACTCTTCATTATGCACATAAGTAATCGATGGAAAAATTGATTTTATCAGAATAATTCATAAAAGCATTTGGGGGCAATGCAGTCTATGGTTTATTCAGACAATGTGTTATAAACAGTTGTAAACATTACCTATATAAAGGGAAGACTTGTGCTTTGGGACACTATCATCAATAAAAGCTGTCCCCAAAGTATACAGTGGAGTGCCTCCAACTCCCAGCAGCAGCTGTCCCAGAATAAAGATATACAGATAGTTGGGAAGTGAAGACTTTGTGCTGGTACTGCAAGTGAAGTTAGTGGAGCTTATTCCTGTAATTTGACATGTGTCTGAAAGAGAAAGCAAAATTGTTACTCAACTCAGTGCAACTGAAGAAAAATCTGTATTGCAAAAAACCCAGACCCATCAAATGGTCATTCAACAAGTTAATGACTATACCCAGGTAACAGACACTCCATTTTGTTCTTGCATCTTATGATGATTCTGAGGAGCACTAACAACTTCCACTCTTAAGTTACAGAACAGCCTGAACAACCTGAGGAAACTTTTGCTGCTGGAAATGAAAATGCAGTCATTGATCACAACCACAGATAATCCTCCCTTCTCATACACTGTCTTGAGAAGTGTTTCCCTAATAAAAAAACCCCACACACCACTATCTCTGAGAGCACACGCTGCCATAGCTCCAAAATGGGAAATTAATGTAAAGCCTCTGTACTTGTCCGTACACAGAGGGAAATGAGGCAGAACTGCCTAAAGTTGCATTTGCTCCTGTAATTCTTGGCACAGTGAGGAGGGAAGAGAAAAGACAGTCTATTTTCTTCTTGCTTTCAACACACTGTTAGTAGCGTACAGTCCCAAGTAATATGATCACAAAAGAGGAGCATGGTTCTTTCCAGGTTTTTACACAGACAACCCTACAGAAGAGGATAAACCCATCAGTTTTGTTGAAACAAGCCATACTTGGCCAATATATGAAAATAAACTTCAGATCACATGAGAACACTGATTAACTCTCACTACTTTAACACAAAATTGCATCATTTTTCTCAGGTCCTTTTGCATTTGAGAACGCATTTTTCTTAAGCAAATAAAGGGAAGCTTACCCACACTTCAGGCTCACAGAATATAAACCACAAGGAAGTGCTGGTCACGCAGCAGATATTAAGAGCTGTCTATACCAATGTTAAATGCATGCACGGGCTTTATCATGCCTTTCTGCAGAAACACAACAGTGGTGGATTCATGTAGGACACAACAGGTGGTTTAGTGCTGTTGCACAGAAACTGGCCAACATAGAATGATGGAAAAACCTCACCTAAAGAGAGGTCATTAAAATTTTCCTTCCTTACCACTTAAGAACCAACCTCATTTTAATGCTGTACTGAAGTCACATGGGCAATATTTTATTATGAATCACTACTCTGAACATTAAAGTTTAGTGTTTATTTCCCACTGATTGTCCATCTGATTTCTTGAGCAATATTCCTCTTTTCTACAGAAAATTAACTCCTGAATCAGGTTAACTTTGTATTATTTACATGCACATCATCTAAATTTGACTACAGAAGAACACCATGAATATTCTAGCTCATCAATCCATATGCCTTATGAAATTTATCCTGACATTGAGATGAGCTGCTTATCACACTAACTTGTTTTCAGAATCATATAAACAGGTCTAACCACAAAATTGAGATCTATCAATGCGCAGTTTAATAAAATTATAATATTTGTATTTGCATCAGCTATAAGACTTTTTTAGAAGTACACATCATGGACCATGTTTCATATTTTCAAGAAACTTTTTAAAAGCAAAGACAATTCACCACAAAACTATGAGATTTTAAATCAGCATAAGTCAGAACTGCCATCAAACAAGTTTACTCTCTACCTCAGCCGTTCACATCATCCCCTTTTTGCACCAGGTCAAGATTTAAGCGGACTGGTAAAGTGACATGGGTTAAATCTAATGTAAGTTACATCAACAAGCCTGTTTGTTGCTGTCAGAGGAACAGTGGAAAGGGAAGGTACTGGCTTTTACATGATCAAGAAAGTTTAACATGAGATAAGCCAAGCTCTGGAAGAGTTTAAGATGGGTAGCTGACAATTTTTAACTATCTCTTCTGATTAAGTTTTTTTTCTCCCCTGGTAAAAGTCAGTGGATTAGATATGCATTTTAAAGAGCAGAACTGCATTAAAGGTGGCACCATCCAACAAAGTCTTTCTAAACTTCTTGCATGCTTTCATCTAACACATCTACCTGAATCCAAGTTATATAATATCTAGCTAAGAAAGCAGAACCAACTGAGCTGCTTTAGCAATTTCATTAATTACAAGAAAGATAGTTCAAGACTAGTTTTACATCTTAAATTGCAGCCAGTAAGTGGAAGGTTCGTTGTTTGGGTTTTTTTTTTTTTTTTTTGTTTGGGTTTGTTGCTTTTGTTCTTTTTTCCCCAGGAGACAGGGAATAGTTCAAAAAGAGTTGCAAGGAATGAGGAGTAAATAACAGTTTGGTTTCTGTTCCTTTTTAAAGCTAAAAAATCTGTCTCCCCTTTATGTCTCGAATGGCAAAGTCACTTAAAGCTTCAATGAACATGCTGAATGAAAGCTTTGTTTCTAAAAGCAGATGTTACAGTATTACAGAACATCTAAGTGGTCCAGATAAATAGATGAAACAGTGTAGAGAATGGCAGCACTCTCCATTGTGTGACTTACCAGTGTCTTCAGAGAGTGAAGTCAACAGAAAAACCACAGTCATACTGATTGTGGAAGACAAAACAGTCAAATCAGAGGCTAGCATCACACATTCTGTAGCAATTAGTACACAAATGCCACAGTCTTCATTCTTTCATTGTACTTGGCATGTTCTGGGAAGGAAGATGAATTCATGCCTTTCTCAGAAGACTCACTAACTCTTAAGACACTAAATGACTTATGCACTACCTGAGTTTCCAGTGTAACAGAGAACGAAAAGATGTTCACATTATTCTCTCCTCTCAAATCACACCACGCACATTTCAATTCAAATGGCTAACATTCATTACTAACAAAGATAATTCTTTTCTACAAAGACATGATTCATGTCCTGTTACTAAAGACTTATGGAGTAATTCAAGTTGGTACAGGCATCAGGGAGTTATGTAGTCCAACCTCCTAATCCAAACAGTGCCAAAACCAAGTTACTCAGGACTTTGCTTACTAGGGTTTTGAAAAGAGCACAGTATTTCTAAGTCATCTGTTCCAGTGCTTGACTGCCTTCACAATAAAGTTATCTTCCTTGTGCCAAGTGAAGATAACATTTCACATTTGCTTTGACAGACGTCTGCTATAAATTTAAACGTTTCAATAAAATGAGACAGAAGTTTAGAAGTATCTGCAGTTTTTACAGTCCTCTGTACTATCTATAGGTAATCAAATACAGAATTGTTTAATTTCAAATAAACCACTAGATGGAGCTCCTGACTCCAAATAGCGGAGCCCGCCGAGACACTGACAATCCAACCATACGTAACCATAAAGAAAGAGATGGTTACATCTAAGTGACAAATTTCAGTTCATAGCCCTTCAGATTAGATATGTTCGCTGTTGCTAAAACTTCTTGTAAATAGGTAGACCATTGCTTAGCTGCTCTTTCAATACGAAATGGATTGAACTATTTCTACAGAGTGTTACTATGGTAAGTATTTCCAGTGGAATAGTTTTGTAGAGTAGGATATGTATATACTTAGAAAAAAGTCAATTAATATCTCAGGGCAAAACAGTAAGTTACCGTTAGTCTGTAAGCCTTATATTGGAGGCTAGATGTATTTTATATACCAGATTAGATCTATTCATTAACCTCGCAGGCTATTAAATATTGCACTGACATATATTTTGAAATTGTCCTGCAGGTGAAACTCACTGTACTTACTTATAACAGATTAACATAATGAAGTAAGTAGCTAGGAACTGTTCAAAAGTAAATTACATAGTAGATCATATTTAATACAAAGCATCAAATAGAAGAACTTACTCCAAATACATTAGAATCTCTATAAATTATTCATCCAAACAAACAAGGAAGGTTTTTGGGGTGTGGTGCTATTAAATAAAACTACCTAAAACAGACAATCCTATAAAAATATGTTTACTTAACTGTTTACGTAACTGTTACAGGGTCCTGTTGAACAGCACCTGCAGATTAACTTCAAGACTGTTAGGATGCAGAACACTCCCTGCAGTCTGCAGTAATTTCTTTGAGAGTGTTTTGTTTAAATAAGCTTAAATCCTTAAATCTACCACCATAGGTGCCCACATTAAAGCACAAAGAACAGCATCTGGCAGATGAAGTGGCAAATGTCCGATGAAAGAGGAACAGGTTCTTTGATACTTCAACCAAAATTGGTAGAAGGGTGGAGAGATCAGTTGCAATAGTTATTGCAACCTCCACCCTCACACTGTCAGTATCTTGTTTCAATAAACAACCCCACACACACCCCCAATCAGGTTGGAACTTTTTTATATTAAATTCAGCTTCCCTACCATACTAGGGAATTAGGGAGGGTAATACTGACACAGAAATTGTAGAGAGAAAAAGGACTGTTACACAACCAGGAAGAAGCAAGCTCTCGTCCCTCTACTAAGGGGCTACAAGTTATCATCTGTTCATAGCCTCCAAACACTGAGGGGTTTTTTTTCAGCCTTATTCACTTATAAGTTCAATTAACTTCTGCCTCAGATCCTTATTTATTAGATGGGGAAGAATAGCTTAAAGTTATTTAACTAATGGCCAATGTCTGGACAGCTCATGGAAGTGTATGATGTGATTAACAAAAAAAATAATTTGAGTATCCGTAACAGGAAGGCTAAGAACCTTCCTTCAGACTGCTTAATAGCTATTGATTTTAAAAGTGAGCACTCTAACATGCTTAGTCATTTAAGGCAAAAAAAAATCCAATTCAACACAATTAATACAGTCCTAAAAGATTAGGTCACTCTGCTTTAAACATATCTGGATGTTTCCTTATTAGTCACAGGTGTGCCAGTAAGTTGAGATGCAACTAGTTGGCATGAAGCACACTGCACTTAATGTCCTTTTTTAAGAGAAAAAAACATGTAAGATCTGAGATCTGGCTACTCACACAATTTCAGTACTTCTTTGTTCAGTATAGATTAGCACTGCTTGTTCCTTTATTTCAAAGACATCCACAAGTTTTAATCAGTATTTTAGAACTTAGTGAAACTTGTTAATGAATTACTCAAGAGGCCTTTAATAATTAAAAATTCAAAAGAACTGCAACATATATTCACCTTTCAACAAGACTGTTGACAGTAAGTCTAACTGCTTTCATTTAACATATTCTACACCACCAACCTAACTTGCATTCCTAGTCACAAAGAACTGCAGTATCATTAACTTAGAGAAGTTTAATTGCATTCATCAATGCAAGACAAAAAGAAGTATTTTACTCAAATGTTGCTTATGAACCAGAACTGATACTGACACTCAAATGTCTTCTGAAAAAGAAACTTCACTGTGCAGGGAGACTGCTCTTGAACTTAGATTTCAGAATCATTTTATTTTAGTGTTAGAGATAATACCCTGGTTTTAGGACTTTCAAGATCAAGTATGTTGTACCAAATTAAGAGTTGCTCCAGGTTGCTGCAGAGATATATTTAGCCATTTTCAAAACATAAGGATAAGCTTACCTTCAAGTTTAGCTCCATACTGGTATCTTCCACTGCTGAAGTGTGGTAAGGAAAATATAAGTGAACCCAATCCTAGCATAAATGCTGAGAAAGCAAGCCATCGTGGTTTGTGCCCTCTTTCTCCAAAGAAAGATATAAACAGTGACAAGATACAAAAAGCAATGTCATAGCTTGCAGAAATTAAACCAGTGAGGGAACTGTTCAACTCATAACGCTTCTCAATTGTTGAAATACTAATATTAACCAGGCCATTTACCACAATACCTAAAAAAAAAAAAAAAAAAAAAAGAGAGAGATAATTAGTCAAAGATACTTTAATGTGATAGAATTGCAAAGGCAAAGGTGAAGTTACCATTTTGTGATGGAGGGAATTAAAATTGATATATTTTCAAAGCTACATTTTTAAGCTATTTATTAGCTTTAAAAACCTGCTATATAGTGGATTGATACAGTGCCAACTTCAAGCCAACAAAACTGCACAGGAACTATTCAGTTCTTTCTCTCCTGTGGATGTTAAATATTCAACACTTCAAGTATTAAGCCAGCAAAATACCATGCTTCAAACTGTTTCAGATTCGGTTGGAAACAGATGCTTCAAAAAGAATGCCTTACAGTGTCATAAGATACCATACAAATTACAAGGAAATTAGTCAAAGTTATGACTTGCCTTAGAACATGAGCTACAACTGAAGCAAGTTCAGGACAGATTTCAAACAATGGTTGCCAAACAACGATAATTTCCTTCTTGCCATCATGAAGGGAAGACACAAGAAGGCTTTTGAAAATACATTCTTCCCCTTCTCAATCTTGGAGTTCCATAAAACAGAAGTATTAAACAACATGGAGAAAAGGCCTTGCATGAGCTGCTCTGATTAGGCGCAGGTAAACTCCAAAAAGAATAATCCAAAAGTAGAAGGAAGTAAGCTGCAATTGCCAGTGCATGCTTAAACATATTATTTTAACAAAAAACGTTGTTTGTAGATACTTAACTTGAACCTCCCACCCTGCCTCACATTCTGTTTGCATTCGAAACACCAAGCAGTTAAACTTACGGGAGTTTACTTTTAACAGCACCAAAATAGGTTTGTTTCAATGAAATGAATATCTGTGCTTCTGAAGTTACTTCAGATAACTTCACGGTCATTTAATTGAAGTGTGTCCATAATAAAATATGCACCCTGGAAAAAATTTAGGAAGTCTTGGACACTCAGTTGCAGACAAAATAAGAGTCCTGTAACCTCACAATTGATTGATGAGCATCTCTTGTGACACAGGCCCTACAGTTATCCTTCTTTCTAAAATTCAAACAATTATCTGTCATTCCAAGAACAGAAGGACAGATGACTAGGGACAGTAACGAACTTAAGTTAGTATTCATCAATCACTGCACCATCCAGAAGTGCAACTACAAAGGCTGAACTTCAACAGACCTGCCTAGAGTGCTCTATGTATTTAACAAAAAAAATACTCCAAATCTGTGACCAAACTGCTCTTTTTTTTGTCCCCTCCATAACTAAACACTACAGCTTTCCATAAAGAGGCAGCTCTTGACATAGTCTTATTTTTTTAATAGCCGACTACAGCCACTTTATTAAGGATGACAAATTCACCTGTCAGACTGACCATCTGTCCTGGGTTAAGATAGGTTAATAGTCACAATAATCTGGGAGAGGCCACAGCCAGGATAACCGAATTGAATACCCAAGGGGATATTCATTACCATACTGACATCACACCCAGTATATAAGGAGAAGGGAGGAGCCAGGGTGTAATGCTGACTGGAGAAAGCACAGGCTAGGCAGGCACCAGGTTCCAGGTGGTGAGCAGTTGCATTGTGTATCATTGGGTTTATAAATTATTTCCTTAATATTACTGTTATTTCTTCTCTGTGTTGCTTTAATTAAGCTGTCCTTATCTCAGCCCAAAGGGTTTTACCTTTTTTTCCAGATTCTACTCTCCATCCTACCACAGTAGTCAGGGTGAGGGTGTGCACAGACAATTGGTGCTTCTTTGCTAGCTTGGCCTAAATCACAACATCAGAACACTTAAACTCCAAGGATTAACAGAAGTATTCAGGTGTTCCTTCACTGACATTGTTTACACATTTGGCAGCTTTTAAAGAGCACTGACCAAAGAACAATACTAGCTTGAAGGAATGAACAAACAAGTTTTATCCCCATTTGCCAGCACTTCAAACATTTACTAAGGCCTTAAAACATTCACATAAAGTAGGTGTGCTATCTAACAAGTTGACTCCAGAACTAGAAGACAATCTTTTTACCTGTAGTTTAAATTGCCACCTTTAATTTACATCCTAACAGACATAAAAACTTGAGTTAGTTTTACTGGATAATTAGATTTCAGCTGTAAAAGTGATGATGCAATGAATGGCAGCATAGTTTCTCCAATGCCATCCTCTAGTGATTAAGCACTCAAGTCCCTTCAGGAAAATAGAACCTGGCTGATACTAACTTGATCTGAAAAACAAATCCCACAAGGCCATCTCAACACTTAAATAGTAGAATAGAAATTATTTTTAACTATTCTTATCCAAAGCCTTATTGTCCTGACATGTTAGAAGTTTAGGTAGTGTGTACTGACCCACAAAATCCAGATTAATCATAAACCAACTTCATTTGCTCTAACAAGTATTTTTTTCTTCACTCATTTAACCAAAAACACATGCCTTTCAGTTGTTAGAACTATGGTGGCTTTAATGCAGTGGTTTGCAGACACCCAATTAAAAAAAATAAAAACCTAAAATAAATTTAAAAGTCCTTTCAGTAACAAATCTAATCAGAGTACAAAATACTAGTGCTCTCCAAAGTTTTCAGACAGATTAGACTGAACCATTCTCAGACAGTAGTTTTATTCTGTTTAATAAAATTACTGACAAGGAATAAGCAGTCATTCTTGTACTCAAAATTGTGAGATAACTTCCACCTTGCTTGCTACTACAGCTATGAACTGCAGCATATCTGGTTACGGTATTACAAGATGCAATCATACATTTATGCAACTCTAAGTGCCATACAGAAATAAGTATTAGTCATGTAACCATGTTCTGCACTAAGAAGTGTTTTCTCTTCTGGAAATACAGGTTTTACATGTAGCTGAAAGAGAAACAGCCAGAAGAGGTAAGTTTCACCTGAAATCTTCTGAGAAGCTGAAATACAGCATGACACGTGCTAATTATAACAACCACCTCTATGCTAGGGCAGATAGAATATAACCTGATAAATACATGGCTTCAGTTAGAGACACACACACACAAAATCTAGACGTACCAGATCACTGCAGGTGGTTACTGTGTTCACTCATTTTGTGAAGAGTCTAGTATAACAATTTTTAAACGTCAGAAGTGTGTTAAGGCTTACTTCATTATTCTTCAGCACATTAGGAAATAAACTTTAGTAGAGCTGAATTAGCATTAGCAGGTTTTATAGACATATTTTATCTTCCTTAGTGATGGCTTCTGTACTTTGGAGGGAGAATTACATGAGACCCAAAGCTAGCATACGGTAGTAGCTCACATAACTTCAAAATCCCAGTGTGTGTTTTGTGTGCTTTTATCTAAGCTCTGAAGCTGCAAGACCTGAACAGTTTCACAAAGTTTCACATGCAGCACTGAAATTCTTGTCTGAAAATTATTGGTTTTTCTGCCTCTCAAAAAGAGTTGCAAATTGAGTCTTCAGTGCCTGATTTCCTTTCTATGATCTGGCTAAAGAGAAGGTACTTGTTCAGTAAATCCAAGTAATGCATTGTTAAGAATAGTACAATAATAGCCATGCCTACATTGGCTTTCAAACCAATCATCACAACTTGCCTTACATCAAGGCCTTAAATTTGAACTAGACTTGATAGGTACCTCTCTGAGATACTGGCATGCATCTACAGTTAGGTAAGAGGACTGAGACCTGGATAAGTGGCATAACCAGCAACCATAGCACCCTAAGGGGACAGGGATTCTTATGATACAAGACCTTTTTATGACTGGGAACCTATCCAACCTATTAATAAGAGGTAAGATCTAAATGATACCAAATTCATTATTCAGCTGCGCAGACAAGCAGATCAGCACAGAAAACTAGATTTTAAAGAAATACTGCTAGAACTGCAAGAAATATTCAAGACGCTGTCTAGCATAATCTGAAAGTTTCCAGCGTCAGATTCAGGGCATTTTTGGTTGCCTATCTGTATTAAGATACAAAAATAAAACATCCATGATCTAAAAGTCTTCTACAACTCAGCTGCCATTGAAATGTGTCATCTAAGTTTTTCTACCCCTTCTTTTTACTATTAGAGAAAATAAATTTTAGCTAACAGCTGGACAACTGCCAACAGTATTCACCTCCTGGTCTTACCAGCTGTAGCAGGGCCTTTCAAATACAAAAAAGGAACAGGAGGCTCCGTCCCAAACCCTCTAGTTAGTTTTTTCTAACACAATACATGTATGCTAAGAAAAGCTTCTAAACCAGTTGAAATCTCAAAGAGTTCACAGAATCATACACTGAGAAACACCAGCTCTTCTAAGGATTTCCCAGGCAACAGATGTAGCAGTCAGATCCTTCTAGGTTTTAAGCAGAACCTCCTGCTCAGTTTTCCTCAGACTATCCCAGTTACCTCAATGTGGTTCCAGAAAGGAACACAGCTATTCACATTATGCATGTCTTTGGCATAGGCTGACAGCTCTTCCAGCACTGAATCCCTTATACATCTCTCACCACCCCTTTCCAGAAGTCTCATTTTTTTATGAGCAACAAGGATGAGCTTTAGAGGCTCACAATTTTCCAGAAAACACAGTTTTCTTGTCTAGTTAGTCCAATATAGTTGAAGGGTTTTGAGCATCAATCCAATAGCTCCATTTGAGGGATAAATATATAAGATTTACAAACCTCAAGTCCATACACTGTGTGCACCAATGCTTCCCCTTCCTCAGCCATTATTACTATTTTTTATGCCTAAGGCTTGCCAACGTTCTGACATTTTTCTAACAAAAAATATGGACAAGAATATCTGAAGCTGAGCAACAGAAACTAAGAGCAAGCTAAACTTCAGTATCCCCCCAAGGTTAAGACACTACTTAAGTGTTAAAAGGATGGCTGTGTTGTGATCCACACAAAAAAAAAAAAAAAAAAAACCCCTTTTTTTTTTTTTATCTTAATTACCTAAAGCCCCACCCCACCATACAAGGTTCCTTTTTAATTGGCAGGCAGATAGCACAGCACATGCTAGGACACTAGTTTTGTCTATTGGTTTATAACTTGTGTTTTATTCCCCTGGCTTGTATGTCTTAACTTGTGAAGCACATATGGAGCACTATTTCCCTGTGAGCAATGGAGACACATAACAGACAAGAGCATAAAGCACAGAGCTAATGGGACCACAAACTCAGCACTGGTAAGAAAGATAGGTGAGAAAAGAAGAAAAGGAGGAACTGACTGAACAGAGTAATACTGTTTGAGCAACTTCCCTATCCAGGCCACTTTCTTCCCCTAGTGAAGCCACTGCTGTCACTTTTCAGCAACAGCACTAGTCTCGGGCAGCTGGAGGAACCCTACCTCACCCTGCCCACCACCCAAATCACCAACTCTCTTGCCCTGCCTTCCCAAGCTTCTGTCTGGCTTCCCCTCAGCTCCACGACGGAAAGCAAGGTTTGCCCAGGGCAGCAGAAGGCCTAAAGGGTCCAAGTCCCATAGGGAAGGTGAAGAAGAGGACAGCAAGCCTTTGGCTCTGGACAAGGTAGCAGGGACAGGTTACCTTGAAAGACAGCCAGGAAGCTGTAGGCAGCCAGGTAGCCCTTAGGGTTGTTGCAGAGCTGCAGAACCTTAGGGTTGCAGCGGCCCCACCCGCAGGGTCCCTCCTCAGGGTCGCCGGCAACTGACCCGGCAGGGCTAACCTGGCGCTGGCGACCGCGGTCGGGCTGGGGGCTGGGCGGCTCAAACACCGGGTTCTCGATACCACCGCCGCCGCCCTTCATAGCGCTACAGAGCCGCTGCTGCTCAGCACCGACCGCAAGCGACACCCTCGCGCCACTCTCCTCTTAAATACTATGAAGGAGGGCCGGCCCTGACGGGGGCAGGTGGCCGTGCCTTCCCTCTCCTTCCGAAGAGGACGGGGGCGGCGCCCCGCCCCGCCTCCCCTCCTCCCCTCCCGATCCCTCCGGGACCGCTGTGCTGATGGT
>JAAGNO010019037.1:0-12954 GCA_033439905.1 Ceryle rudis
TCTCCTCTCCCCTCCTCTCCTCTCCTCTCCTCTCCTCTCCTCTCCTCTCCTCTCCTCTCCTCTCCTCTCCTCTCCTTCAGTAGAAATCACCAGTAGGGATGAACTAGTTGCAGCAGTTTAAGTCTAGTCATGCTGGAGAAGAGATGGGGTGTTGAACCCCTCTTGCATGAAGAGCTGTGGCAGCCCCAAATGTGAAAGGCCCAGTTTTAAGATGATGATGACCATGCTGGATTTGAGAAGGGAGAGCAAATCCTCACCTAAATCACATGGTAAATTCATAGGGTGCAGACATGGGGGAGCGTATCACACCCACCCAGGGCTGCTGTACCTGCCAACCCCACCCCAAAGCCATGCCAAGGTCAAGGGCTGTGTCACCATGGACCCTTTCACCTGGGGCAGAGACAGCTGTGCTGCAGTGCCCCTGGGGTTCCCCAGTTTGTAAGGGCTGCAGCTACCGACAGGAGGAAGGTAGCAGCTGTGGCCCTGTGGCTGGCCCCTGTCCCTCTCGAAGGGATTTTTGTGCCTGTGGCCACGTGTTTGTGAATGCAAAGCTTTGGAAATTTCCATTTTAATAAAAGCAACCTTGGAGGAGCATGAGCAATAACCTGTCTGCTCTTTGGAACTGGCGGTTCAGTTGTCCTGTAAAATGAGATTTTGCTAGCCCAGCACAGCGATCTTGTTATCAACTCCAGCTTACATTGGTGTGCTTTATTAGGACACAGCAGAAATAATTCTTTAGACATTAAGTAAAGTCTAGCTTCTGCTTTTATCGGGCTGGCTGAGTGTGATTACATCAGAGGTAAGCCAAATAAAGTCCTGGATCTCTGGACTCAGATATTTGGTCCATCTACAGATGCTTTGAAATCTCGTGGCAGGATAGAAATTAGGTCTTTCCTGCCCAGCCTTTCCCACTCTTGCTGCCTCTTCAAAATCCAGTTTCCTTGTTCTGAACCACGTACTTTGGAGTCTTGGGTTTTATTAAAGCAGGGGGGACATTACACACAGAGCCATCCCCTGCCTGCTCCCAAGCTCAGCTTTGATCAGCTGTGACCCCAGGTTCAGGCTTTGGTGCCTGCTCCTGAGGGATGGATCTTCACCCAAGCGAGCACCACTGCAGCCATGCTCATGACCAGCGGGCTATTCTGGTGCTCCTGTCCCTTGCAAAATAGAATCAGCATCACAGAGCTTTAAGCACCTGTCTTCATGTCTAACCAACAGCCAGCCCTATACCCTGCCTGTGCTAATCTTTTTTGTTAACTAAGACAGCACTTCTCATCTCTGAAGGCATTATCTGATTAACCAGTTAGCACAGCTCTCCTAAATCTTCAGTGGATACTTTTGTGCTGCTATTCCCACTTCTGCCATGGGAACAATGCAGCTGTTGGAGCTCGTGGATCAGCACAATGTATAGGAAATCCTGTGTTGCTGCTGGGCACGGCTGGTGGCTGCCGTGGGAGCGAGTGGCAGGGCATGTTCCCCTGCACTTTCCCTCCTTCAGCAAAGGCTGGCTCCCAGCATGGCTCCCAGCACTGCTGGGAGAAGAAATTATAATGATTCATTTGGACCAGGGCCATAACATTTATCTTTTCTCCTCCTTCCTGAGTACAGATTTTTAGCCCAAAACTATGCAGATGTACTCCAGAAAATAAAATAATTTGCAGATGTTGACTGTTCCCAGCTCTTGCCTTGTCTAAGTGACAACTGCTTGGGTCCTTATCAGGTTTCTGGGCGAACATCTTTTACTCACAACTTTGTCTTTTAATATTATACCACATCATGGCCAAGTATCTGCAGGGTTGTGAATTGTCCCCTGAGCTGTCATGATGGAGAGATGTTTAATGAACAATAGCTATTATTTCCCAAATACCAATGCCTTCCAGGATTATGGGATCTCCTTTCAATAACTCAGCCTCCTGCAGTCCAGGACAGTACAGTGTATACAGGAGGATGCAAAGTAAAATGGTACAGGGAGTTGATTTTCTCTTTCTAAATATTGATGTTAAACAGTGTGAAATTACATTAATGACCAAAACTGTAGATATACCTGAGGATGGTGTGTCCAGCTTCTCTGAAGGATTTTATTTTGCAGAGTGATGACAGCCCCTGTCCTGGCTCCTGCTCTTCTCACCTGGCTTGTAGCCTCTGGATTAGCACAGCCCTGCCCTGGGTGCAGGTGCCTCTTATAGACACCTCTGGGAAGGGAGGATGCTGGGGGCTATGACAATAATGTCTAGGCAATGGTGGCAGACTTCCCCCCCCACCCCCCGCCATTACCCTGTGCCAGGGCAGCACTGAGCCTACGTTGAAAGGAAACAGCTGGGATTTGGCTTAAAGCTTAGAATGTGTCTCCAGGGTAAATTAAAGGAGCAAATTAACAGCAGCATCTTTTTATTTTCATAAAGCACTTAAAAGCACCAGATGCATATAATCCTTATTTTTGGCTCTCTAAACTTAGGCTTTCATATTAAATGGCAACTGGCACTTGGAAAACTCATTTTTGTTGAGTTTGGATTGCAGAGGGAGAATAGCGTGGGCCAGATACACCGAGTTTATTTTCTTGTGACTGAGTTGCACTGCTCTAGTGATGCCAATTAATCCTGGTTTCCAGAAGTACAAAGAAAACCAGGAAAACACCACTGACTTCTCTGTTCATCTTGGTGTGAACAGTGGTGTTTATTGCTGGAACAGAGATAGGGCAGGGCTTTGCATGGATGACGCTGCAGCAGGGTTTGCACCCACAGCCTGGGTGGGAGCCATTGCTGCAGGGTGAGCATTCGCTGGGACTCCTTGAGCCTAAAGAAGCTGGCTCAGTTCATGGCTTTCTAACAGAGTAGCTGGGGTTTCATTTCCCTTAAAATGCCTTTTGCAAAGAAAGTCATGATCATCAATTTGAAATGGCAAAGAGTTGTGGGGCTGCTAGTTCCTCCTGCACTGCCTTGGCATCCTTCTGTCAAGGGACCAGCAGAAGGTACCAAAACATGGTGGCCCTGAAGCTCTTGGTTCACTTTTTGGCAAAGGGATTTGTACCTCCTTCCCTCCAAGTGGCTTAGAAATGGTTCTGTGTATGGAGAGAAAAAAATGCAGTGGTTGTTGCCTTCCCACACACTCATTGTTCCAGTTGAACAATTTTAACTGTTGATATGAAATCTTTATTTCAGTAAACTTTCAGCTAAATGTCAAACTACAGACATTTTCCCTGTAACTGTGCCTTTGAAAGCACGATTATTAATATTACTGGTATTATTTTATATTACTTTCTTGATATGAACAGTTCATTTCTCCATGAACAGTTCATTTCTCCATCTAAGTGTAGAAGGAAAACTTCATTTAACTTCAAAAAATTTCCTTCTCACTAAACATGAAGAAACAATAAGTAATTTAGGGCACACCCAGGGCAAATATTTTATTAAGGCTCTGAACAACAAAACACAGTGTGATAATAGACAGAGGTCAGTGATTTTTGCCACACTTGTGTTCCCTGAGATAAAACTGCTCCCAGCAGGGCTGTGGAGGGTGCACACAATTTGGAAAATGCTTCCCATTGCTTAAACTCTGGAAAGTAAGGGATAAGCAAAATCTCAGCTTCTGGCAAGAAAGTGAACTAAAAAGCAAAGTAATCTCTAATGGTAGGTTTCTATAGGCAAACTGCGAATGATGCTGTACATTGGAGTGTGCCACACACCGAGACACCTATTTCCAATTCATCAAGAGTTGCATTTCTTATATACCAGTGGCAGGGCTTTATTTTTTCATCTGAGCTCTAACACCTTGACAGAGATCTGTGTCTAAATGCTCCCAGGGTGTTGGTGGCCATGCCAGGAGTGTCTTGGGGGACGGCTGGTAGTGACATGCAGAGGGTGTTGGGTGGACATGGCAAGCAGGGTTTAAACTGCAGGCAGCTGCTGCTGCATGAGGTTATGATATCGCCTGCTCCTTTTCCAGGCAGCAAAACCTCCCCTGTGCTGCCACGTCGCAGCCCCGGGGGTGGGACGGGACGGCAGCAGCTACTGGGAAGGCATCCATCCACCCAGGAGCACATCCCGAGCAGCGCAGCAACAACATGTTGTAGGAGCCCCGAGAGCACAGACCGAGACCATGTAAGTACGGCTGCCCCCGAGGCAAGCGAGAGCTTAACAGATTGCATTAAACTCCTCCAAGAGGGACCCCTGTTTTACTGGTGTTCAGCAACAAGACCTAATCCTGCACTAATAAGCCCAGGATCCTGCTGCAAATAGTTTACAGCTGAGGGCACGCTCAGTTTAAAGGGTTTTACAGTGAATTTAAAGCAGGTTTAATTCTGCTAGCGCTGGTGCACACCAGAGGTCAATCAAGTAACGGCAGCGTAAACACAGAGTCTGGTTTTGAAACTCTTCAATCTTTTCAGTAAGCTGCATATAAACTTGCACTATCATTGAAGGGGACATGCCCAAGTGAACAATATTATCCAAATGTTTCTATCAGCCTAACAGCTTTCTTCCTTCTCTTTACTCATTTTTAAATTTAACTGGCCACAATTCAAACATCAAAACACAGATTTAAATAAATAGACCAAATTCAAACAGCCAAAAGCATAATGAAATAAATGAGACAAATTCCTTGAACTGCTCCTAACATGAAAATAAATCTCAACTTCTTATTAGAGACTGCTGAGCAGGGGATGTGGGCAAATTAAATCACAGGAAGTAGCGGGAGGCATAGAAAAAAGGTCGATTATCTAAATCTCCTCTTATTAACTGCAATATATTTTTTCAAGATTGAAGGTAGCAAAATATGTTAGTGGCAAATGGCAAAGACTCTTTGTGCACTTGAAGTAAAGAGCGAGGAGTTGGGCAGAGCAGAGGAATGGGTAAACAAGGAATATGTCTATTTTCCGAGTGGGTTAGCAGTGATTGTCACCCAACGTACATCCAGATGTTTGCTTCCTGACTTTCTCTGGCACAATTCATACTTGTTTTCCCCAGGTTAATTCAGATTTTGCTGGGGATTTGAGCACTGGTCATCTGGGAAAAGGAGGGGTTTGTCTGTCCAAGGCTCATGTGTGGTGGCTTAGCCAGGTGGGTAGTGTGGGCAGCACGAGTGGCAGATACATCCCTGTGATCCTGAGGCATGGTTCTTCACCTAATAGAGTCAACTCAGCTGCAATCTGTTGGTGTGTCTAGTGCCCAGGCCAGATTGTCTCCCTTACCTAACACCATCAGGATCACTGAAATACACTGCAGAAGGGTCAGCTCTGTGGCTGGGGGGACCATCACCATCCCATGCCACTCCAACTGGCCTTCATGGGCATCCAGGAACCAGAAAAGTTTTTAAAGCTCTCCCATCTACTCATTATCAGGTCTTCTTCATAATTGCACTTTAACATACTCAATTTTGCCAGTTTTTCCCTTGAAAACATCCTTGGTGTCTGAGAAGGTGGGGAACAGGGAGTGTGCCAAAAGCTGGGTCTGCCTCAGAGATGGTATGGTTGGAAGATCACACTTTGGGGCCTGCTCCGGAGGTCACCACTTGTCTCTTGGATTGCCCCAAGAACTGCAAATAGCAGGCATTGCTAAGTGATCTAATGGCTCTGGTAGCAGCACGTGCTAGAGGAGGTGCATTGCCACCAGCCCTCACTGGAGGAGCTGGGGAACTGTAGCTGCTCAGCATGATGGCTCTCCCTAGAAATTGTCCTTCAAGTAGGAATGAGCACCAGAAAGAGAATAGGGTGATGTCCAAGCAATGTGAAGATGTCAGGGAGAAATTGTGCCAAATCCATCTTTCTGCCAGTGCTGTAACTGTCCCGGTGTACAGGGGAGAAGGAGGTGCTCCTATACAGAGACCTTAGGGTCAGCAACATCTTGTGAGACATTCTCATAAGCAAGAGAGAAAGACATGGCTTCGATGAGACAGCTTACAGGGTGGGTGGGAAACTGGTTGCAAGTTCAGTAAGGAAAATTATCAGCAGTTCACAGCCAGAAAGGGAGGTAAAGACGAGTATGGATCTGAGCTCTTTACTCTTTCATGTTTCTGTTCATGATTTGGCACAGGGACAAGACTGTTGTGATTTGATGTGCAGCTGAGAGGCACTTGAGCATTACAGAGGGCAGAATTATAATTCAAAAGGACAAAAGAGATAGTCTGGAAAAAGCCCAGGGCTTGTATTTCAGTGGTCACACTTGCAAGCGAAGGTGTCCTGGTTTTGGCTGGGACAGAGTTAATTTTCTTCCTGGTACAGGGCTGTGTTTTGGATTTAGTGTGAGAATAATGATGCTAACACACTGACGGTTTAGTTGTTGCTATGTAGTGTTTATAGTAAGTCAAGGAATTCTCAGTTTCCCATGCTCTGCCAGAAAGGAGGTGCACAAGAATCTGGGAGGGAGCACAGCCAGGACAGCTGACCTGAACTGGCCAAAGGGATATTCCATACCATGGAACATCAAGTTCAGTATATAAAGTGGGGGGAGTAGGCTGGGAGGGGCCAATTGCTGCTCAGGGACCGGCTGGGCATTGGTCAGCGAGTGGTGAGCAATTGCACTGTGCATCACTTGTCTTTCTTGGGTTTTATTTCTCTCTTTGTTATCTTTCTTTTCATTACTACTATTACTATTACTAATTACTAGTTTATTTTATTTCAATTATTAAACTGTTCTTATATCAACCCATGAATTTTACTTTTTTTTCCTCAGTTCTCCTCCCCATCCCACTGGGGGAGGTCAGAAGTTGAGCAAGTTCCTGCGTGGTGCTTCGTTGCTGGCTGGGATTAAACCACAACAGAAGGTAAGGTGAGCAGAGTCTCAGTGGGGGGAGGGTAGCTGTCCCAGCTGTGCTGGGAGCCAGGGGACATCAGTGGGTGGGAGGCTTTTGCCCTTGGGTTGCTGCACTTCAACAACAACAGGGCTTGGCTGGAGACAGTCCAAAGAGAGCAGTAAAAATAATGGGAGGTAGCTGGGATGTAATCTCTGCAGGAAAGCCAGAGGAGATGGTAAGAGACACTGGGGAGATGTGGTGTGGTCCTTGAGGATGGGATCCATGAGGAGGAAGAGGGTTCCTCTTTCTCCTTGCCAGTTAGGACAAGATGTGATGGACTTAAACTGCTGTTTAAGAGAGGATGAACACGTCTTTGTGCACTTTTCAAGGTGCAGCCCAACATTTCCCGATAGCACACTCTGCCTCCCCCACTCCTGACTCTGTGTAAGCTGGGTTTAGCACAACATCCATTCCAGTAACTCACGTGGCTTTCGTGAATTAGCTACTTAGCCCATGGGAATCATACCATTATCTTCAGAGGAACTAGAAAAATAAAGAGTGCATTTATAAAGATTTTATTGTTTTCACCCTACCATCAACATTCCCTTTAAGAACATCAAAAGATTAAAAAAACAGATAGAGAAATCTGCCAGTGTCTCTGGAGATGTGTGCTGTACATTCTTCTAATCCAGACCAAGGCTTTGGAGCCTCTCCATGCCTTTGAGAAATAAGCGCATTTTTCTTTTATTTAAGAAACGTCTAAACACCCTTTTACTGGGTTTTAACAGAGGCCTGTGTCAGCACAGTTAAACAATGCTGGCATTTCCTCTGCACAGATTAAAGATGATATATTACACTTTGCTGCTCAAACCTGACTTACAGTTTCTATCATGGAATTGCATAATACTTTTTTAAGTGTTCTGAGGCACAGGAGCAGGGCCAAGGACACTGAGCAAAGTCCAGACACGTGCTCTTTTTCACCTCTCCAGTGTTTCTTATTCCTTCTCTAGGTCTGAAAGAAGAGCTGCAGGGAGTAATTTGTCCCCTCCTGCACCTTCCTTCCGAATCCCAGCATGGCATCACCCATGAAATGCTTGGCCTCCAACCCCACCAGATACGTCCAGTCTTTCCGCATCTTCCTCGAGAATTCGACTGAGCACCAGTGCATGCGGGAGTTCATGGAGAGCCAGCTGCCGGCCGTGATAGCGAGGTAACGTGGAGGTGGCCACATCAAGCTGAAGGACAGCCTGGGGCATAGTCCCGTGGTGGTGACGGGCTCGGCTGGGCTTGGGGGCTGCCTGTGAGAGGCAGATTGCTGTTCCCCGCTGGCCGCCCTGTCTGTAGGTCTCTGATAGGGCTTGGCTGGAGATTTCATTTACACACACTGCTGAATGGCTGCTCTCCGGGACAGAACCTGCCTAGCAGGGTGGAGATAAGGCTGAATTGTTTCCTTGCATGCAAATGCAGCTTACCCTGAATCAACTCTAACACGTGAAAAATGCAATAACAGTTTATTATGTTCTGATATTAAATTTGATTGAAAGCATCTTTGAAAAAGTCATCTTTTCAGTTAATATTTATACTTTCTCTAACATGTGTAAATAACACTCCTGCTTTGCCAGCTGGTGTGTGGATTTTGCTGGACACTTCACTTTCCAGGCTGTCTCGGGCAGCAGGCAGATGGGGTCAAACCCTGTTTCTGGGGAGGCCCTTCTCTGGGCCCAGGGTTTTAATGTCTCTGCCAAAGCCTTGCTAAGGGATTTCAAAGACATCACACTGTCCTCTCTTCCTCAGCATTCTGCAAAATGAAAAACTTCAACGAATCATTTTTAGCTGGTCCAGACCCTGGGAGGTCTCTGATACTTGAAGCACAGACGTGGAGAAGGCATGTGTCTACCGCTGCTTATCTGCACTTGTCATAAAAGCCTAAGTCCTCTACAAATTGCCCAAATAACTGGAAATTAGGAGTCTCCAAAGAGCAGAGTTCTGAATTTGATCTCTCCTGCCAGCTCGCAGGCACGCCTGTACATGTGCACATTGCATTTGATTTTGTCCTGAAGATACTAGCCTTCATGGGATCACCATTGGTTCACAAACGGATGTAACCCTCTCTACTGGGTAGCTCTCTTAAAATGTATAAATAATGTTTTTCAGTATTGGAAACGGGAAGTCTACAATCAATATTCTAAGTGTTGGTGGTGGAGCAGGTATGCTATGAACTTCAATATTGATATGCTTTTCCCTTTATTTTTTTCAAAGAACAGCGGATTATAAATTGCAGAAAGGGGCAGAGTGAGAAATAAGTCTTTTCTTGTAAAGTCAGCTCCAGGAGCAGATGGCATGAACTAGTGCATGGCCACATCATCTGAAAACAGCTTGTGCCTCCCCTATGGTTCTTATATGTACTCCATGAGAAAACTCCTTCTACACTACCACTCTTTGAGGGCAGAGAGAGGGTTGAACTGCCCTATAGCGTTGCTATACAAAAAAAAAAAGGCACCATAATGTCTTAGATTCCTCAGAATATTAGGTTTTTACTTGCATTGTAATTATTCTCCCCTGTAACTATTTACTGAGATGGTAACACCTCATCATTGCTGCCTCGTGCTACGTAACAGCCTCAATTGACTTCTCTTTTGCCTGTAAATTCTTGTTGACCACAGTCAATGCACAAGCCCCTCCTGGAGGTACTGTTCCCACCCCCCCCGAAATCCCTGAAGCTGTACACAAGCTCCAGAAGAAATCCAGAAGAATTTAGAAGAAATAAGTCTCTTACCTGAAGTTCATTGGCTGGAAAAACAATACCAATGACATCAAGTGGCTTCTTCTCATTAAATTCTTGCTTAAGTTCCCCCATAATTAATGCCTATGTTTTCCAGTTCTGCTCTGCCCATTAAGTCATCAAACTTAAATCTTATATAAACAGTTAATTTAATTTAAATGCTTTAGTCATACCATCTCCAAAGACTAATCTCAGCTTTGTCAATCTCTCTTAATAAGTAAAAATAATTGTATGTAAATGACGGGCATTAGTTATAAAACAGACAGTGTGACAGAGTAGGAATATTGCTCCTCAAACAAAGGAAACCATTCTTTTGCCAAAACAAAATGTTGTTTTTACGGGAACACTTTACTTAGCGAGATACTTAACTCCCCAACCTGGGACACTCCACCTTAGTATGATGGACATTAAATCAGTAATCACAAAATCACAGAATGGTAGGGGTTGGAAGAGACCTCTGGAGATCGAGTCCAACCACCCTGCTAGAGCGGGTTCATTTAGAGCAGTTTTCCCAGGATCACATCCATGCAGGTTCTGAAAGTCTTCAGAAAAGGAGACTCCACAACTTCTCTGGGCAGCCTGTTACAGGGATCTGGCACGCTCAAAAGAAATAAGTTTTCCCTCATGTTGAGATGGAATTTCCTGTGTGCCAGTTTGTGCCTATTGACCCTCGTGCTATCGCTGGCCAACACTGAAAATAGTCTGACCCCATCCTCTTGACCCCTGCCTTTTACATATTGATAACCATTGATCCTCTCTCAGTCTTCTCCAAGCTAAAAAGCCCCTGATCTCTCAACCTTTCCTTGTAAGAGCAATGCTCCACTTCCCTATTCATCTTTGTAGCCCTACACTGGACCATCCAGTAGTTCCTTGTCTCTCTTGAACTGGAGCCCAGAACTGGACACAATACTCCAGATGTGGCCTCATTAAGGCAGAGTAGGGAGAGAGGAGAATCTCCCTCAACCTGATGGTCACACTTCTTCATGCATTCCAGGAAACCATTGGGCTTCTTGGCTGCAAGAGCACACTGCTGGCTTATGGGGAACTTGTCCACCAGGACTCCCAGGTCCTCCACAGCGCTGATTCCAGCAGGTCAACCCCTCACCTGTACTGGTGCAGGGGTTATTATACTGGTGCAGGACCCAACACTTGCCCTTGTGGAATTTCATGGGGTTCCTCTCCACTCAACTCTCCAGTTTGTCCAGGTCTTGCTGGACGGCAGCACAGCCTTCTGGTGTGTCAATCACTCCTCCCAGTTTTGAATCAACAGCAAACATTTTGAGGGTACACTGTCCCTTCATCCAGGTCATTCATGAATATGTCAAACAATAATGTGCTGGCAAAGCTCATTTTGTGATATAAGAATCCCAAAATCATGAAAACCATGCTGCTTTCTGGCTTGTTCCCATCCCAGCTCCTTGGAAAGTGAGGAGGGAGCAAATTCCCACATCCCCCCCATCTAACCATGGTTGATGTTGGAGGGCAGTGATAGAGCTGCTGCCCTGGCCTCATCCTCCCTTGCGCTCCACAGGGAGGGAGCATGGGAGGAAAGCTCTTCCTTTCCACTTTTCCACCTCAAGAGACAAGCAAACCATTTAATGTAGCAACATATCCCATTACAGCCACCCATCTACAGCGCCTGCCTTTGCCTACAGCCTCTGCCTTATTAAGTTCGCACTCCAGTGCGCAGCACTCTGTACCTTTAAAAACCATAAAAGTCATCAACGCTGCTATAAAGTAGCAACTGTGCTATAAACTATCCCGTTACGTAAAATGTTTAATTAGAAACTTAATGGTGAACATAGTGGTAGCCTTTAAAAGGTAATTGTGTTGGAGAGTTTAAATAATTCGGATAGCCTAATTGCCAAATTGTTGATAATGCAAGCTGCCACAGATTTGACTGTAAAACGCCTCAGGACACTTGTTTGCATATAAAAGAGCTAACTGAAGTCAATTAAGGCTGTGGATTAAATTATGAATCAGAGGGGTGGGTTTTTTTGGTTAAAAACAATACAAGGGTGGTTTGGTCACAGAAGAGTGGAAGGGAATATACTATCTGCATATGAAAATGCAAAATTCAATTTTTATTATTTTTTTTTTTATCAGGACTTGCACAGCCTTCTCAAAGGGCTAAGCCATTTTACAGGAAGTTGATAAATAACCAAAAATCAAAAAATTGCAGTAGTTCATTACAAATTCTGCGCTCCCAAATTTTACCACAGCAGCCTGGTGATTTTAGTCACTTCAAGAAAGATACCTAAGTCAAAAAAAAATGGAACTCTTCCTCACTTCTTATGTTAAATTCTCAGGCCATTAATGGGCAGGTGAATCCTGGGCTAGAGCACCTGATTTTGTCCCCTGGGTTGTCTGGTGGGGCCAGAAGCAGGCAGAGAGCCCTCCCTCCACAGTGCCTCAACAAGGGCCCATCTGGCCATCTGGGTTTGCTGGGTCATCCTCCATTCAACACATAACTGCGTTCATTTGTAGGGAATTTTATAATGTGGTTTTATGTGCAAGGGCAAGAACATCTTTCAGGACAAAACTCAGTATTTTTCTGTAACACAACCCCCAGATCTATTATTCACCAGTTACCCTCTGCTTCACTCTTTCTACCTGAATTCATTCTTCTGTTATTTTTACCACTTAAATTTATTCAAGCAGAATAAGCAGAAAAGAGCCCTAAGAAAGCTAAGCAAGCCAGCGTGATGTTGTCCCCGGACTCATGCCTCAGTCAGGAGCAGCATCTCCCTGAACTTCATATATTGCAGATGGGGAGGGGTGGCCAAGAGTGATGACACGTCTTTTAAAAGTTTGAAATGATCGATCTACTGGTATTTCCATCAGTAATATAATTGCAGATGAATGGTGTTCGGGGAGAATGGCTGCTCACAAAGAAAGTGCAGTCAGCTCTAGGGTGTTATGTGAACAGGGGTTAGATAAACACAAATGGTATGTGCACTATTCATCATACTTATGTAGGACACTAAACAGACAAGAATGTTGTTTCTGATTTCAGTGTAAACATATATTCTTGTGTCTCTCACCCACGTGACCTGGAAACCAGTGAGGTACTTGGCTAAAAATGCTTTACTGACTCCTAAGAAATACTGCCAGGTTTGCCAGTGACTTGAGACCATCAGAATTGGTACTGTCAGAATCATTAAGGATCTTCCTCAGAAGGTTAGGCCAAATTCAGAAAATATGAGGTCAAGCCATATGCATGACTGTGTTTGTTTTTCTCTTGGTGCTGATGGTGGTAGTCAGAGAGGAGGTATGAAGATAGTTGGAACTGATAAATATTTTCTCAAACCCTAGAGCTAAATCTTCACTGGCAACCTGCAGAGAATACAAAGCAGCTCCCTGTCCCCGTGTGGTACATGACCTGGACAGGCTGGAGAGTTGGGCAGGGAGAAATTTAATGAAATATAACAAGGGCAAGTGTAGAG
>JAAGNO010019037.1:20869-42676 GCA_033439905.1 Ceryle rudis
CAGTCACAATGTCCTTCTGGCACCACCAGGGAGGCCTGCTTGAGGTGAGGGGCAGCCCTCTCCTTGCCCATGCCCAGTATCGTGTGTGATGGGAGCAAAGGTTGAAGTCTGGGATGATGGTGTACCTTCATCCTGGGCTCTGTTGTTCTCACCCTTTTCTGAACCATACATCCAGCTGCACGGACAATGTGATCAGGGTTTCGCAACTCACCTATTTCACACAGCAGAGAGATAGTTTACTGGTAATAAGTGTTTCAATGAAGCTCACATGTAGCTCTACCACAAGGCAATCAGGCAAAGGAATAGTAGAGGATTTAGTTTTTCGAGCAGGCAGCTAAAATCTTGGGGAATAGTTTCAATCAAGAAGATGGCACCAAATAACTGGTGTTCAGCATGTGGACTATAGAATGTCCCTGCAAGATACTGCTTATGTGCATGAAGCAGAGGGGTGCGGTGTGTTGGAAGGTGGGGGAGGATTAAGTGCACTGATCTGCTCTGGCCTCAGCTGGAAGCTCAGTGGGAGCTGCTGGAGCTCTAGGGTAGGTAATGTGTCTACACACCCCTCCAGCCCCGCAACCCTGAGGCACAGAAGCAGGCAAGCAAACATCTCCACCATGCCCCAGGGCACCTCTCAACTCTTGAGAGATTCTGCCTGCAACAAGGACAACTGCTAAAAAAAATCACATGATCAAAACTTTGATCAAATACTGTTTTTCCTTATTCCTGTGCATTTTTTCTGGTGGTTTATTTCTCAGAAACCAGTGGCTGGGAAACGCTGTGGAGGAAGTTTGCATCTTCCTTCTCTTTAGAAAATGCCAGCTCTTACGTCTCCTCTGCTGACATCAAAAGGATACTGGATTCAGCTGGGCTGAAGTACCAGGTCCATGAGCTCCCATCCCACATGGACATAACAAGCTGCTTTATTGAAGGGAACAAGGACGGGGAGCTGTTGCTGGATTTCCTCACAGAAATTTGTGATTTTTCTAAAACTGCTCCTCCTGAACTAAAGCAGCAGGTAATGGAAGAATTAAGAAAGCCTGAATGCAGTGAAAAAAGAGATGGGAAGGTGTTTTTTAATAACAACCTCAGTGCAATAGTGATTGAGCCATGAGTTAACCTATTCTTGTGTCTTGATACAAAGCAAATAATCTGATACAAGCTATCAACAGCTGAAAGATGTTTTTCATACTTTATAAATGGTTTAGTTGACTTCAGTACTCATGTATAATTTTTGAAGACTGTTAAGAAATCTATCCGTTGTTATAATTGAGCTTTAATACCCAATTAATTTTGCAGTAACCTATAAATGTGTAACTCAATAAGCAGTTGATCGTGCTTTATTATATGGATGTTGTATAATCAGATGTAAAGTGGACCAGACACTGCAGAAACCCAACCATCTCCTAAGAAACAATCAAGAACAATAAATGGTTTCATCTTATTCATTTAAAAACTCCACAGACCAAGTAAGCAAACTACAACTTCTCAGTGCAGCTGGCGAGAGCAGAGGCCCAGAGTAACTGCCCATTTAGGTGGCTGCTTGTTGGGATTTCTTGAGCTTGCTGTGACTTCAAGATCTCATACCTCCAGCTACCCCTCAAGTGGCCTCGCACCTTCTGCATGGGCTATGTTTGTCTCCACTCCAGTAGCTGATGCATTTGTTTTGCTAAATGGTTGTATGGTTTTAAGAAGTGTTAAGCTCTCTACAAAGCACAATGCATAGTGGAATGCAATATCGTCACGTGAATGAATTTAATAGTGTGAATACTCAGTTTATTCAGTGAGACAGGTTTGTTTCTGACACTGAAATAATTTGATTCACTGTTGAGATGGCTGACTTCAAGTAATGCTTTAGCTGCAAGAAATCACGTTTTATTTTTGCATATACATTTCTGATACAATATAGATTATTAAAGATTAATTTACAAGAGAATGTATTGGGCATTAATAGCTGTTAATATTTTAGCGTGAATTAATTGGAGCACACACTTCTCCCAGTGATCAAATATTAATTTCAGTGTATTTTAGAATGTTTCCATGATATTTCCCAGCTGTTGAACAGAACAAAATCTATTACTGCTTTTATACAGTGCTACGTACAGACTCCTCCATTAGCAGACCTCAGTATATTTGTAAACTGCTATGGTGACGTTACGAAGCAGGAAAGAAAGACAATCTCTCACTAGGACAGATTGCTGCATGCATTTCTAATGGGAAACAAATTAAAGTTACAATTATTTTGGTAGCTCTTTTTGTGCTGTCAGTGACCTCTTCTAAATGGTGTGTGTGAAGGAGGTGACCGCTAAATATTGCTACATCAACCCTGTCAGGACTGACAGATCTTTGGGAGCGACAGAAATGCCAGCAAAAAAAAAAAAAGAAATAAAAAAAAAATCCAACAACAAAAGCCAGCAAAAAGACCCACATGCATGTCCTGTTGTTTTCTGGTTTAGCAAAGGTAAAAAATAAAAGAAAAAAGGGTCTTTAGAGTTTTGGGAGGAGGTTTGTTCTTAAAATTTGGGAGGGAGCAGGAAAGATGAGGAACAGCAGAGATGATCTGGAGAGAAGAGAGGAGGACATGACCAAACACACAAAAAAGGGGATCCAAGGTGAATGCATGTGAGAGTTCCTTCCCCTCTTTCATCAGAAAGGGAGAGGCTGGGGAGAGCGAGCATTACTGGGTGCATGGCATTGCAGGGGGTCTTATTTAAAAGCAGGTTTACTTGAGGAAAAGGCACTTTGATCCCAGGCTGAGTAGAAAACTCCTTATCGAAAACCAAGCATGCCAGAGTGATCCTCTGACATTGCTTTGGCTTCTAAGGAGAATTTCATTAAAATACTGGGGGGGGAGGGGGGAGCAGGAAATACAGGAAACTGCATTCTGTATATGCTGCTGCTTCTGTTAAGGGGCTGGGGGAAAACTGAATCAGAAAAGCACCCTTAAGGGATAAATTATTTTTAATTTTAGATTTGTAACACATATTTCCAAGAAGTACTGTAAGTATTATTTAGTAGGAAATGAGTGTGGGGAAGCACAGTTTTATGCTCATTTGACCACAAAAAATGAAGTTTTTCTAAAGCTCTCAAACAACTTCCTGTAGACTGAAGAACCACATTTTCACATGAGAATCACCCTTCACTGTACAGCAAAACCCGGCTATTTCAGAGCATGTCTGGGGAGTCCAGCCTGTCTATGGCCTGGGATTTATACAGCCATTGGAGCTTACCTGTGTGCTTTCTGCACCAGATTGTTTTCCTCTCGGAAATCTGCCTTATCTCAGCCAGCAGAGATTTCTTGCAAAAGCACCGCTCCAGACCAGCCAGGTCTTTGCCAACCCCCAGGAGTACATGGGGCAATGGGATGGGTCTTCCTCACTTGCACCCCGAGAAGGTGAATGTATAGGCTTTGTACAGAGGTTCAGCGAGAGCAATGGTCCTAATCCAGTATAACACTGACTGAAACAAGCTGGGTATCAGGCTCTCCGTACACCCAAAAAAATACACCCCAAATGATCCTGCAAGTTCTTCGTGCATGGGTGTCTCTTTCTGGTTAAATGTTTGTTTCAGATGTGAAGTGTAAACATTTTTGCAGAAATGCGACTCTGGGTAAATGCAATCTGTAACATCGCATCTATATGTTCATCACAGATGGTTCTGAACCATGTTCGGTTTTAAATTGAGTGACATTCTGTTTTCTTTTCCTTTTGTGGGCACATAAACCTGGAATATATAGATTGTATTACAGGTACTGGAGGAAAAAGAGCTGGAGGGAGGAAGGAAGGAGGAGGAGGAACTCTCCTTTGAAACAGCAGGCAAACACCCAGGCCTGTGTCCGTCTGATAAGTAAGCGTGAGCTCGTGGCTCTGATGCAGCGTCAGGTGATTAATTCCCACAGCAATTCCCGCGGGAGGTTTGCGGTGCGGGGAAAGGAACAGCCTGATGTCGGTGGCTGAGGCATGGCTTGGAGAGATGCCACATGGGAAGGCTGGGGGAGAGCAAAAGTGCAGGAGGAAAAGGCTGACCCCTTCCAGAGTAGCCTGGTCTTCATGTATATATCCCCTCTGCATCGAACGCATCTGCCGGAGCAGCTTCAGGGCTGTTACATTAAACAGAAAAATATTCACACTGCTCTGTTAATTACAACAGCAAATTGAACAAATGCACTTACAGCTCAGTTGCTGTCGCCATTTCTGCATCGGTGCAATTCACGCTCGCAGCCCATGATAGGAAATTTTAATGTCATTACACAGTAGGGCAAAGTCTTCATTTTTAATAAAAATACAAATGGTAAAATGAAATGGATTAATATCTAATTTTACATCTTCATTTACATGATGTGCAAAATTATCTTAAATATTTGTTATGGATGGAGTAGCTTTCCACCAATTTAGGCTTTTTTTTCGTACTGGAGAATGTTAACATAAATTGTAGCATAAATCATTGCCTTGTAGAGTACCAGAAGGCGCATATAAAAACCCATATCTTTACTGCACATATTTCCCATTAACCATAATCTATTAGTAATTGAAGTTCATTACAAATTCTTGTAGACTTTATTGCTATCATGCTGCATGACATAGTGAACCTGGCTTGCATAACAAGAAGTCCTTGCTGGGAAATATCCTATTAACAATGACTGTGCATTTGTCATTGTGATAATAAATCCAAAGCTGCCTGTAGATTATAAATTATTGCGGCGCCATTTCCACTGCTGTAGTTTAAAAGTTTTGTCAGCACTTCCATTTTAAACTCCTGCTTTACAGGCAGTTATAACTTGACCATAAAAATCTGCAATGAGCTGAATCTCAGCTTACAAGGTCTCTGTCTGAGAGTGCGTTTCTTCCTCCAGTAAGATTCATATTTCATCCACATGAAAATTTTAGAAGCAGAAGCTGCCTTTTGGCAGATTTTTTTTTTTCTGCATTTGCATAAATTCTAATTGGAAAACACAGGCCATTTGACAAGCAATTTGTCCGTGATCTTTCTAAAGATCTTGGTAGAATTCAAAAATACATCAAGACAAAAAAATGGTAGCCAGGCTGACCTGAGTGTTCACTGGTTTAGCACTTGAAAAAGCCTCATTCCTTATCTCCAGCTGCCATGGACTTTGGGGAATCACTGGGAGTCACAGAATCACAGAATTACTGCGGCTGGAATAGACCTCCAAGATCATCAAGGCCATCCTGTGACCCAACACCATGACATCAGCAGTCTTCAAAGAAGAAACTGAAGAGAAATGATGCTGCCCATATACCTTGCAAAGGTGTTTTGAGGTTAAATTACTAACACTGAAATTCTGGCTTCCACTCAAGTCATCCTTCACCATGTCTATGCAATTCTTTGAGCTCTATATAGGTTTAAAGTATTAATAAAAGAAAATTTAACATAGAATTGAACTTTAAGTGTTAATTACAACTCAAGATATAAATGACATCAGGTCAAATCCTTCACGATTTAACTCCGTAATTGACTTCATCTCTCTGCACCAGGGAATATCTATCTAGCTGAATGCATCTGTCTATCATATTTCTCAAGTGCCTATGACAATGCATCCAATTAGCTGGACGTAACCATTATGTCTCTACTGCTCCTAAACAGTGTAGGATGAAGCCTTCACCTCCCTGAAATCAACAGGAAGACTTTCCCTCCCACCAGTAAGGCCGGGTTTTCACATCATCCTGCAATACAAGCTCTGTCTTGAAGTACTGATCATGTGTTCATGGGGTGCATAATGGATTTTGCAGTAAATATTATAACTGCCATTTCACATCAATAATGTCTTCTGTTTCAAAATGCCCCAAATTGCTTTAAAATCTTCATATGCAAAACCACTTCCCTTACCACCAAGGTGCAGCAATCTCCTGGGTGAAATCAGCAGCTGTTGCATGGTTCATGGCACCACTTCACAGGGATTTATGGCAGGAAGAGGAGGAGGAGGTAGCTGTTGGCAGTCAAAGTGGTAATGCTGAGGAGCAGAAAGCAATTACCCAGGCTGGCACTGAGCTGGGGCATGGGTGTTAACATGTCTCCTCTGGCTAAAACTGCCATCAGCTCACTGCTTCCCCTCTTCCTCAGCAGAGGAGTTGTGGGACATAGGGCTGGCTCAAGATGAAACCCAGTGCTCATCATCACTCTGGTGCAACCAACAGCTCACGCTAGTGGTAGGATCAAGGGTATCCACTATCAGTGGGCATGACACCAGCTTTTGTGTTGCAGTCCTACCTGCTTGCAGTGTCCTGGTGCCCCCTCACACTAGTAGCAATGGGAAGCTCTCCTACAACTCACAGGGTCAGCTTTCATTAGCTTGTACCTCCCAACACCTCACATTCAAATTCTCACAGTTTTCACACACATCAAAAGGCACTTCACCACCAGCCTTTGCTACTCAGCAGAGACCATGTGGAAGGCAGGGATGGATCTGGTGGGTGTAAGGGAAAAGGTATCTTCCCTTTTTGCTTTTAATGAAATATTCCTGCTTTCCACTCCCAGATGGTTACGAATGGTACCTAACAGAGATGCATGAATGTGTGGTGCTTTTGTTCAAGAGTGGTGAACTGCTTTAAACAAGCACTGGAAAAAAGTATTACAGCATATTGCAGAGTTCTTATTCAGTTTTGTGTATTCAGTCTGTATTATCAAGTCTCTACACCAAAAAACAATGAACATGCAAATAACCAAATCAATGACTCTTCGAAATCCCTAAACCATGTCATCCTTTCCAACTTCGAAATCCCTCCACCTAAATCATGTCATAGTTACCTACTCAAATAGAATATAAGTACCTAATATCTTTGAGACTCTTAATGATATAAATACATTTTGATATTTTTATAACCATGATTTTGCAGAGGTGACAATAAGGTATCGTCTATTTTTGTGATGTTAAGCAGGCTATTTTCCAACAGATATAGTTTCTTTGTTTTCTTAAAGAAAATGAAATGACATTATTTGGAGGCTGTTCCAAGGACCTGGTACGTTACAATGGATCCTGGCGGAGATGAATTAGTGGCCAGAGCATAGGTGATCTTGCCAAAAATGAATAGCAATGCAATTTATCATATGCTTCTGTAATTTATCTCACGACCATGTATTAGATTAGATAAAGACAGAAAGACATGTGAATTGGATGGACTAGACTAATACTGGAAACTTACACCTGCTTTTATTGAGGCTGACAGGAAGATTTCTGTTGCCTGCATTGCAATCAGAATTTGACTTCACATTTTTAATTTGCTTTGAAGTGTGATCTTGTCCAGAAATGAGAAAAATGCTAACCCGACATTAAAGAGCTTGTTGATCATGTCTGCTACTTCTTATTCAATACAAATTTGTTCCATCATATATTTTATACTCAACTGATTAAAAATTGTATATATAAATATAAAAAACACTTAGAAGCTTAAAAATAACAGTAATAAGCAGCTGTGAAACTGCTGCAAACACTCATTACATGCTACACTGTTTTCAAGGTAACAAACCAATACCTTATTTTGTCCCCTTCCAACAAAATCCATACTTCAGAACCCACTTTTCATACCAAATCGGTCTGTCTGTAAGACAAACAGTCTGCAGCTCAGAGTGTTTACCTACACAGCAAAAGGATGTGCTACACTGCCTTCAAATTTGGTAATATCACCAGCTACCTTCTTCAGGCTCGTTGTGAACCAGTGATTGATATCTGTTCTTTTGCATTGCTTTCCTCTCATATCTCTTTGTCCTACTGCTATAATCGATCACAGATTTTTCCATCAGGCTTCATGTCAGATTAGGATAGTGAACATGACTTGCTTAGAACAAACTGCTTCAAAGCACACCGAGGCAAGCTCAGGAGTCAAACTGCTCTAAAAATGATTGTTTTGAGCATCTTGGTGAATGCAACGCAATGGCAGGAAGTCAGAAATATGCTTTTATGGTAATAATTTGGGATTGCTCCTCTGTACAAAGCCTATCGCAATCAAATCTACAACTGCAGGGCTGATATTTTAAGTGAGGAGCGATGCCCCCCCTTTATCATTTTCCTTATTCAGAAATAAATTTCTGCTTAGAAGTCAATGGATGTATCTGGCAGGATTTGCACATGTACTCTATCCGGGATTTGGGTTGTAGTCGCACTTAGCTTTTGTGCTCGGTGCTTTATGTGTGCTATCAAGAACTGAAAGGAATGGAAGCCCAACAACTTTCTCTGCTCTGCATAGAAATATATTTTAAAGATTCAGAGTCCCTAGTCTTCCTAGCAGAACTAAACTACTGATTCTTACTTTAAAAGCAATTTGGGGGATTGCTACTTGTTTTTATAGTACCTAGTACAACTGATTCCTCATCTTGGTTGGTGGTTTTTAGAAGCACCTGTTATATAAATTAAAAAAACCATATAGTTTTAAAAATATATATATTTATATGAAGGACAGTGTTATTTATGGGAGAGGACTGTAGGGATTTGATACAGTTTGGATCAGTGATCATGGATGAGTTTACTGATAGCAATTGCATCTCCCACGGCTGCTGTTGCCCAGATCTATAAATCCCAAAGCAGGAGGTGGCTCTTCCCATGGCAGTTGAGTGACCTCTGGGAATGAATGCTAAACCCTCACACGGGTTCAAGAGAAGACAACAATCTAGTGGATGAGAAGTGTTTTGAGAAGGAACATCCAGTGTCCAGGATGTCCCTGAGCTGAAATAGGTGGAAAATCTTGAGGAAAGCTATCATATGTGCATGCCCTGTATATGTAAGATGTATAGGATACCCTTCCCTGGGTCCCCACCTGTAACCACAGCTGGAGGAACACTAAATAAACAATCCTGACAGTCCAACCTTTTAGAGCTTGTTGTAGATCAATCTTAAGTGACCATCACTTGAGATACTTACTATGCAAGACATCAGGGCACAGAAGTATTGTTAAGTATTTTACACACTATGTCTCTTCTTCATCAATTTCAGTCTTTTTTCCTAATAATGACTGACATCTAAGCTCAGGACAAGAATTAGGCTGTTGAAAGCAATGCTTGTGCAGCCCACGGGAGCATAAACCACAACATCCCAGGGAAGATACAGGCAGTGGTGCGTTAGTGTAATACTTTTAAGCAAATTCTGAGTAAAAGGCTTTTTTGCTGTACATGTGTATAAAACAGGTTCTCTTGGGTTTTGCAGTGTGGTAAGTGGATGCTAAGACTGTCTGAAATTACAGCTTTCCAGAAAACAAAAGCTGAGAAGGCTTGAGAGTCAGCAGCACAGAATGTTTCCATCAGAAACTGTAACTGGGATTGGTATCCTTCCTGAAAAAAGTCAGGTGAACTGCTGCTCACTGCCAGCACAGAAGCAAACTATGAAATAAATACCCAGGTACCTATGGGTTGCTCTAACACTGCATGCCTGGCAGCAGGTAATGGTATGTGGGGATAAAAAAATATGACTGAAAAAGAAAAAATACAGCTAAAAGCTTATACTCTGCCAAAGGCAGAGGCTTTGCAGCACAAACTTTGCCATATTTCTAATTCCTACTGGTCTAATCCTGGCTACTCCTCCTCCCACTCTGCAGAGGCTTTGAGGCTGTTCCTGAAGAGAGAACTTGCTCTAAGGTAGAAACTGGGGTCTGCTGGAAGGCAAAGGACCACAGCAGTGAAATTTGTGTTTTCTTACCTTGCAGGTGAACCTCAGGCCACCCAGTTGAACAGTTGATTTAAACCCTTGGGTAGCTAAAACACTTGGCAGGAAAAATTAACTCAGATTACGGAGATTATAGAGGGTATGACTGCCCTGTAACCAAGCAAGGGACACAGATGCCCATGGTTTACTGTTTAAATGGCTTATCGATGTGTAAGGTTGTTCATCACACATTGCATTAGACCCCCAGGCCAATATTTATAAAAGCCTGTCTCACAACAAGCACAGCATTTTTGTCTCCCATCTGCCCACAGCAGCCCTTCCAATCTTGCTAATTATGTCCCTGCACATGACTATATTGGCTGCAGGTTGCATCAAAGCTGTGGCTGTACTGATGTGCCCCGATGGTGGATTGTGTTAACAAACAAAAAAGAGGCAGGATCTCTGTTTAAGAGCATGTTTCAAAGCCCAGAAGTTATAAGCTCAGCCTCTGAACACCTACATTTCTAATTGGAAGGCAGAGTTGCTCCAAGACCACCTCTTTTGTTTCATTTTGTTTCTTATAATTCAGTTTTTCATGTATATGTAGCTCCACACTTGCATTAGCAATGCATAGAAGGTCTCCGTTTCTTCTGCAGTGAAAACAGAAAGGGAAAAAGTAGACAAACTGAGTAGACAAGATAGATCAGCTAGAGGGGAACCCAAGAGAAGCAGAGTTGGTGATGAGCCTGGGCTGTGGTGCAGGAGAGGCTGAGTGGGGGAAGTGGGACTCCCAGAGAAGAGTTTCCTCTCAGATATTATGAAAAGCATGACAAGCGATTAAAGCAACCTTAAAATAGGAAGGTCTCTTCCTCCTGTACTCCCAAGGCTCTTGCTGACCTAGATAGAGGTAGAGGGACTTGTCTGGCCTAATGCACAGGGGAAAATAATTCTGTTTATTAATCGGGGGCATGTACAGGGGCAGTACTTGGCAGCCCAAGCCCTTGGAGAAGCCCAGGGGTTCAGGCTGTAGTTCACATCAGCAAGGTGCCCTGGGACTATCCGAAGAGCACCAAGTGCAGCAAGCAGAGCTGGGAAGGCTGAGCACAGCAGTTAAGCCCCACCATTTTTAGGACATAGGTATTTATGCTGGTCATCAGGCATCTTCATGCCCATGGGATTTATAAAGCTTCTGTGGGAAATGGGGGAGTCAGGCAGAATGGGATGTCCAGTGCTTCCTTCCAGAGAGGGCAGGGGCATCAAACTGGAGGGGACAGTACAGATTCACCTCTGAATGCATCTACTTCATAGGTGAGAAACCTCTTCCTTGTGCTCTCCATGTGATTTGTGAGACAAATCCTCCTACAGCAATGTCCTCATTGTTGACACAGATGATTTGCATGAAATTCAGTGGTGCTCAGGGAACACATAGCAAGGATACACAGCACTGGTCCCACCAGTAACTACTATGCCAAATGGCCTGCTCTTCTACCACTCTGCTCTGCTCTGGTGAGACCTCCCCTGGAATACTGTGTCCAGCTCTGGAGCCCTCAGCACAGGGAGGATGTGGACCTGATGGAGTGGGTGAATTTTAGGGACAGGGTTGGAGAAGGACATGGGTGAGGTGGACTTTCAAATACCAGCTTAGGATGCCTGGAAAGGACATTTGGTGAGTGGTCTTCTTAAAAATATCTGATTATAGCAGCAGTGTTAACGTAAATGGAGTAGGGAATAGGAAATTGTTTAATGGATTTTTTTAATTACAATTCTTTTTGCTTTCCTAAAAACCATTAAAAAATCATGATGTGACCAATGACTCAAGCCTACGAAATACTTCCAATTTTATTTTTATACTCATTGTGGCTCTTTGTTAATTCATATCTAGTGAAATAATAAACAAAGCCAATCTTATAATTTACATCTGACACTATAAAAGTGGTAATGTTTAAAATGTTACCTAGAATCAGCATGAAGCTTTAATTTCTGTCGTTAGCATATTTAAGTCTAGCTTAGGAAAGGTTTCTGAAACGTGTATTTTGTTAAAAAGCTGTTTAGTGCCTATAACCATTCTGCTGATCTCAAAATATGCTCTCCTCACAGGCCAGAGCTAACCTGTGCATCTCAAATGAGTTCAGCTTAATGTTGTGTTAAAAGAGTTTGGTCTCTGGAGCCATCGCTCTTCTTAATAACATGTAATCATATGCCTTCTATTCAGTTTTCATTTAACTTGCCCCTTACAAGCAATGAATCCAGTTTAATTAAATGTTCTTTTAAAAAGCAAAATGACACTGGTTTGTATTTTAAAAAATCTATACGCCACAGGGCACCTTCAAGACACAGAATCCTAATAAAGAGGATGTAAGATGTACAGCTAATAACACAGAGCAAGTTTGACATTTGCAGGGTAATTTAGTGAACCAAGTGCTTCACTTGTAGGCTCCATGTGGGAACGCAGTGGCTGCAGTACCATTTAATAGAAGATGAAGAGCCATGTTTGTGATAATGCTAATAAACAGCTAATCCGAAAATTAGACTAGCATGTGGCAAAGGGGTGTTGTGCATGTATAATAAATGCTGCTCGGACACAAAATGAAGGTTGTCAGCTGATGTTGAAATCCTGCCACAGCACTGATCAGCAGCCTGGGGTGGCCCGGCAAGGCTCAATCTCCTGCCCTGTGAGTCCCCTGGCTGCACACTGTGGGGCAGGAGTGGAAAAACGCACCTCAGTGCTAAGGGATGGTAACAGGGTGTAGGAAATGGGCACTGTGGGTATCCCTAGCAGAGCTTAAAATAGCCCCAAGGTCCCGACAACCACAGGAATGGCTTTAAGTTATACAATTGCTTAATTGTCACCCCCATCAGGGGTGAGGACGGGCATTGACCATGCATTCCCTTTTAGGTTTACTTTTCTCTGATAATTTAAACCTGGTCTAACCCTGGTCAGTAAGTAATTTAACTCTTTTGTTTTCAAGGGCATCATATGGTAGAAGAGGAAAATGATGTAGAAACAAGTGGTAAACGTTCATTTTTCTCCTTTAGAAGAATCAGGACCTTTAATAAAGTAAGTATTAGGGCAATGAAGAAGTAAACACTAAAAGCATCTCACTCATTACTAAAATGAAAGTGCTTGCTAATATATGCAGTGCACCTGGAAATGCCCATTCAAGTAATTACAAAAGGGAAAAACACCAGGGAAACAGGCAAGCATGAAGACAATAGCCATTAGAAACAATATTAAATTAAGCACGCCTTTTGAGATCTACAAATTCACTGATTAAATTGTGCATTACAAACCCTGCCTTGACTTCACTTAGCTGGAGTCCTGGAGCGAACCTGCAAAATTTGAAAACAGCCTCCTGATTTGTATTAAGCTGCAGTCGGGGCTGCTCCAAACTTTGCTTAGTCCTGGAATTTTTGAAGGATGCAAAAATGAATTCTTTTTTTCCCTGCAGATTCCAGCTAGCATAAGGCATCACACTCCCCCAGTCTGAGGAAAATAAGGTCAGAAAAAAAGGCATTTTTTATGCATTAAGCTTAGCAAATGGCATAAAGCCCACCAAAATCAGCAGGAACATTCTCCTTGACTCCTTGAGTGTGGCCACCCGTGAGCATTTGGGTGAATCTGGCCTTGCTAGCCCTTGTGTGCACCCAGGATGAAGAGCCCCAGCCCTGTGTTTCTCTGGGAGCCCCTTCCCACCCAACTATAGACAGGACACCTTCTTACCCTTCATTTTGGTTAAAACGCCTTGTGTCACAGGGCAGAGCCTGCAGGCAGGGGGATTACCCCCTGTGATTCCTGCCCCTCAGATAGCCCTCAGGGACAGATCCTGGGGCAGCGACTGTGAGCCATGGTTGCACTGTTAAGGCACTGGCAACCATAGTGTCATCTGTGTGTCTGTGCAAAGAAAGGGTGGAATAGACACCAAGATATGACCTTATTGGTGACAAAACTGTATTTTCTTACAGAGACATGAGAAATGAGCAAGGACAATGTTATTAATACATTTAGTGGAGTGCAGGGTTGTTTATAACCATTTTCCTATCACTGATGAGATTTCCAGGACTAACAGAAACTCTCCCATTTTCTCCTGATCTGTTAGAGATCTCCTAAAATTGATTGTGGAAGCCAGAAATCACTTCCAATTGATTTTGTGTCATTAAAAACTAAAAACTGTGCACAGCTTCCATAGAGTTCCTTCTGCTGGGAAGTGGGCTATCACCCACCAGAGATCCCAGGTTGCTGCTAAAACCATGCATTGTCAGGGAAGGGGTTAAAATACTTAGAAAACTCTATTCTAGCACACACATAACATCTGCGCCTTCCTCTTCCAAAACCTGGGAGATAGGCAGCTTTGTTTAATTTTTCATCTTTCAGTTTTAATTATGGGAAAAGAAGAGCCAAATGGAGATCACTTGTTTCTGCTTCTATCTGCTTGGCTCCTCTCTGCTTTTCCCTCAGCAATGAGGTGCTTCTGCTTTGTTTGCTCTTAGGGAATATCTTAATATCCTTCTTCCCCTTGTTCCCTCAAGTGAACCAGTGACCCTGAGAAGAAAATAGGACCTTTGAGAAGTCTTTGCTCCCAGGAAAGAGGAAGGTGAGTTCTCCTTCCATTCCTCTCTGTTCATTCCCTTCATATGAACAATCTGGAGGAAATCTGCATGGTGCAGATGGAAATTCCGATTTTAGCTGTTGATGGGCAGTGGGGGAGCAGTGAGCTCCTATGCAGATGCAGACTGCAGGGCTCAGACCTGATGCTGATCACAGGAAGGGCTCCTGGAGACATATTTTGGGAATACATATATGTAGATGAGGCTTTTCCAAAACCCAGTCATACCAAAGTAACAGACCTCTGTGGTTTGAAGCTGTTAGGAGACCAGGAGAAAACTGGAGTCATACAGATCCTTTCCCCTCCATAAACCCAACAAGGGGTTTGTGGATCTCTCTCACCCCTTTGTGAGTCACATTTCCTTGAGCTGCACCAAAAAACTAAGCACTGATGGGCTGCTGAGGGGATAACAACTAGATGACAAATGGCAGGACCAGCTACCTTGAATGCTAAAGAGTGTCAGGTGCTTTGCTTAGATGTCCTGGATGCAATGGGAAGAACACTCTGACTGAGGAATGAAGCCTCCTGTTCCTGCAGGGAGCACATTCAATAGGGCAGCCTTTGTGCAGCATGTCAGACTTTGTAATTAAGGCTGGAATAGCCCATAAAGTGACACATAACATATTAAATACCTTCTGCGTCTTAGGAAGTGCAAACTAGGTGTTGCAAATGGGAACTCATATGGCCCAGCTGCCTCAGGCCATATGGTCACTCTGCTCCTCGCTGTGCCACTGTACATTTGGAAATGCAGCACGATGGCAGTTGGGATGCTGGGTGGGCAGGGAGTAGCAACATGTGAGGGTGAAAATGATGCTGGTCGGACAGAGCCCTGCTCAATGTGTTTTCTCTGTTAGAGATTGTGGACTTGTTTCAGGCACTCAATTTGTGATACATAGTGAAGCCAAAATAACTCTATGCAAAATAAACAGCTGAGAGCAGATGAAAATAGAGCTAATAATACAGTCATTAGGAAGAGAGCCAAAGCACAAATTGCAGTGTCAAGTGTGAAAGGAGAAGTCAGAGAAGGGAAATGACTGCACGTACCCTACGCCGCATGGAAGACACAAATATGTCCCCAAATAGCAGCTGTCTGTAGCAAGAGGACAGCAAGAAGCTGTGTGGCCAGACCTGTTGGCTTGGCACTGGACATCATCCCAGCAGGATGGTGCTTGAGTGCTGGGCAGGTTGTTCATGGCCCTGCTTGGTGGGTAACAGCTTGGCGAGGTACAGCAGCAAGCAGGGCAGGAACATTTCACACCATAAATTTGTGTCACCTGGAAAGATGGGAGCACCACCCTGCTCTTACAGATGTGCAGGACACATCTGCAGGGGGGTCACTGGCTGCCACCAAGACGGCCCATGGTTAAGAGAGTTGCAGACAGATGTTTCAAACCAGTAAACTGACAGTCCAGGGAGGTGGCAATGGAAAGACGTTCCCAGTCCTTGGATGGGCATCGATAACTGCAGCAAAGGGTGTGTGGCTGCTTTGTCCTCTCCTGCAGAGGCTATTTGATATGGCAGGCACAATACCAGAAGTGGTAAACAGTAGCAGAGCAGTCAGGGAAATTTTAGTGCCATCTGCTTGGCAGCCACTGTTTCTGATCCATCTAAGGTCAGATAGTGTATTTCTTTTTACCCTCAGGTGGAAGCTAATGATAATGCAGCTTCTTGACTTGCCATTCACAGCACCTATTTGAAGTTGCTCAGAGGCTTTGCAACTGCACATCCTTAAACAGAAAGCTTCAAGTGCCTTTTTGTGCCAAGTGCTCTTGAGTTTAGAGCTGTCTCTAACTTGAAACAGGAGGAAAGTCCTTCAAGAGAGCAAAAAGAGGGCAATTAAATACATGCTTGTTTATGTAGTAATCTTCTGCCCAAGATGATCAAGGCTATTCTCCTTTATGATAAAAATGCTGTAGAGCAAAGGCTGCAAGCCCACGCTTCAGAAGTATTGACTGCAATGATTTCTTCCCACTCTTCTTGCCGTCAGCTTTCTCAGATGGTTCTTGTCCAGTCTGTTGAATTCTTAAAATGAGAAAAAAAAAAATCCTGATTTCCTAATCACATGTTATGGAATGACTGTGATTTCCCTCAATATCTCTCTGTGCCTCTAGGGAAATATAGTCTAGGCCAATTTCTGGCATCCCTCTTTCCTAATCCCTCATGTACACCAAGGCAGAGGGTTTATTTAGTGGTGTGCTGATGTCCACCTCTTCAATGATTTTTTCCTGCTTTGTTCTCTTATTGCTGGAGGAAGAAAGTTAAAGGATTTTTGATCTTCTTTCTTTTTTTTTTTTTTTTTAACACCATGAACCTAAAAAATGAAACTTTTTGCTGAACAATTTTTATTTACAAGTAACTTATAAAATTTCAGTAAAAGGAAGGAATACAAGCGAATATGAGAGAATATGAGATATATTCACTGCCCTGATTTTCTTCATATGATATGATTCTATGATTCTTTGTTCCCTTGAAGTTGTCAGAATGTCAATGTATATAATGAATTTTCCTATTTAGCTGAGGAACTCATACGGCCTCTGCCAGACATTTCTTAGCTTCTCACAGTAGTTCAGGGTAGATTAATAATTTTCTCTCCATAATACAGGTGGGGAATCAAGATGCAGAATCTTGAAACAGATTTAAAAAAATTATTATGGTGTCCAGAGCTGGGGGTAAAAGCTAAATGGCAGTTTCAGGAGTTCTCACTGGGTGAAACTAAGAGGAGTTAATAACTATTTTTTAACCTTTCAGTACCTGAATGTCTTCAAACTGTGTCCCTCACTGATCTATCTGGATTCACCCATGAAACCCAAAGTTGAACTGGCACTCCCAGCACTGGCCCGAAGTGCAGTCTGAGTTAACACTCACACTTCTGAACTTAGTTAAACATAGCGAAACCCACATCTGAACTTAGTTAGAGAAACACATCCAGAAAACCACAAAAGAGCAATGAGGATAATTAAACGACTTTGTGAGAACAGTGTCATGTGTCATGGTGTTTGCCCATGCAGGTGTAGTCCATCTTTACCAGGGTGGTGAAAGTGGCTCTTCTAAACAGATGCTCTGGATAAGCTGAATGAAGAGAGAAAGATTTCCCTCTTCCCTCTTCATTCCTTGCACAATGCAAAGCAGAAGATACCTATGCCAAGCCATTTCATTTTTTCCGGCTTTATTGCCAGCCTTCAGGCTGCCTCATACTGGACCTGCTGCAATCCAATCTGCTCTTGCTAATAATTCTAATATAATATTTATAACAGTCCAGGTTGAACCAAAGGCTACTTGCACTGACAGATGCCACAAGCTATATCTCTCCTTTCCATTTTATAGTTTGGTAGCTTCTGGCAAAGAGGGAGAGGATCTGGTAATGAAATGCCCCTTCTCTGCTTTAAACACACAGGAACATTTTGCTGTGCTGCCTATTATGCACGGGGGAGTAATCAAGTGGTTGCTGGTTGGTTATCAATGTGTTTTGGAAGGGCAGGATATGTAATTGAGGTGGATAAGATATGTTTCTGATTTAATTATCAAGCTGCAAACGCATATCAGCTTTCACACTTGTGGCTTTGGGGACATGCACGTGGGCAAACTCAGCTGCTGTGGACAGAGGGACCTGATTCTGTAACAGGGGTGTAAAGTAATTTCTCTGTACCTAAAGATAATGAGTTCTGCAGGACTATAAATAGGCACGGAGCTGCTTTGCAGATAAAACATCTCTTTGCTACTTTGCTAGAGCAGAGCACTGGGGAAAATTCTGCAGGGAACAATCTTCTCCTGGCAGATGGTTGGACCAGGAGACCTGCTCAACATTTTCCATGTCTAGTTTTCATGATTTATACAGCATCACCCCTTGGAAATGCAATTCTGAGAGGACATTACGATTCTATGATAATCCACTGTACTTGAAAGAGAGAGAGAAAAAAAAAAAGAGGCCGATAAGGGGAGAAAGAAACCTCCTGTTTACCAAAATCCCTCTTTTCACTTACTCACAGAATGAGAAAGATGTTGAAATACCAAAAAGTTGGAAAGAAAATAGCTTTCCTCCAAACTCTCTAATCAAGTGCCTGGTGTGGGGGTGGTGGTCGTGGTAAACTCCTCCTTCTGCTCTTCATTAGAAAGAGAAGCATGAATCAAGGGGGAAAATAAGATCCAAGGGGAGCAAAAGTCTTCAGGGCAGATTTTTGGCTTAGCACAACTCAGTTTAATGTTACTGGCAGTGGGAGATCTTTTCATTGCTCTGTTACAGGCCATCACACCACGTGGCAGAGCTATGGGGCACAGCTGCTGTCCAAGGATAGCATTCTTCAGAAGTAATGATTGAAATTACCATGTTCATAAGGACATCAAAGTCCAGAAATAAAAATATTTCAGATAAAGGAAATGTTATCAGGCCAAACTGGGAGGATACAAATATGTATAGGCCAAAGATCCCATAAGAAATGGCTGGAAACAGCCTATTTTGAAATTAACAATTAACTTTAAATCAAACTAGCAATTCATTTAAAACCACAGTATAAACAGAAGACAACAATTAAGTCAGTGAATCCAGAAAAGCTGTGGAAAAAATAAATATACCAGCTTCATTTATGTTTATAGCTGCACCCTGTCCCCCACCCTTGATCTTTCTGTATAAACATGGTGTGGAAAAACGTTCAGAGCTTTCCAAGTGCTATGTCCACACAGAGTTCAGAAATGTGACTATTTGTTGGTTTTAGTCTCTCTTGATATATGTCCATGGCTACGATACAGCACCACTAATAACTCCTACTTCATACTACTGCTCTTTTCTGCAAAGGAGCTGTGCTCCTCTAAGCACACGGTTCTCTTTAAGCATTCACCCTGAGAGTTGGATGCCCTCATCTTGGGTAGATTTAATCTAAAACCACTGAAAAAAAAAAAAAAAAAGTCTTCTGAATGCAAAGCAAATAGCAATTACCCTGACGCTTCCTTTTTCCAGCAATGAACTGCAGCTGTATTTGCTCTTGGGCAGGGGAACTGTTTTCACTTAAGCCATGGGGATAGGAGGCTACAAATCCTGGAATTTCATTGCCTGGAGGAATCCCCATGGCGTATGCTTTTTGGGTGTGAATCGCTGGAGTCCTCTGCTGGGAAAGAGCACTCAACTTAGTCTTGCTGCTCTTGGACACAGCTGTCCGGGACAATTTACATTGCCTGGAAACCAGGAAACAGAGCTTGTGTCCAGCTGATATTGCTCAACTATTATTTTTAAAAAGCCCCAGCCTCAGCAGTCCTCAAGAGGTCTCTGCCTTTCCTTTCATTTCTTAATACATGTAAAATGAAACAGAAGAAAAACAGGGCAGAAGGTTCATGCAGTTAAGCTCTAGATTGACTTCATCCAACTTAATGCTTTTTAATCACTCTTTGAACAAAAGATTTAGTCTTCATAATCCTCCTTTTGCTCAATTTGCTGTTTCTTACTTTATGAAATCTACTATTTATTTAGTTTCCCTGATTCCCACCCTCTGGATGAGTTTGCAGGCGGAATAAAGGCTAATATCACAGGGAAAATTACTTTCAAGAATAAAATAAACTACAAATTACAATGCCAGCTTTTCTTTTATGGCTCTTCATTGGAAAGATGCACCCAAAACCAATGGAACCCTTTCCACTGGGTAATCACCTGAACTACTGACAGTACCCATCTCAGCTACTAACCAAAATTTCTATCTCCAGGAGCAAGACGTTAGACCCCTTGGTTTCAAGCCTAACACAGCCCTTGTTTTGGAGGACTGAGATTCGGTTTTACTGTTAGAGACGTTTGAAAAGAAACTCCTACTGGAAGCTCTGCTTCTTGGCAGTGTCTAGCAACATTGCCACCACTCTCCCAAACATTTGAGCCCATTTTTGTCTACGGATACTTTAACTTGGCTGTAGTGGAAATTGCCAAACCCAGAGAGTGCAGTGGGCTGGGCTGTTCCACGTGCCTGTGCTTCTCAAGGGCACCAAGATCTGCTGCAGGAGCCTGTGTCTGCTGTGGTTATCTGGCTTTCACCAGCTCCTCTCTTGCTGCTGTGTCAGACAGAGGAGAATAACTCTGCCCTGACAAGCAGGTCTTTCTTTCCTTTTCAAACATTTATCTCTGATTCATTGGGCCTTCAGGTCTATTTAGAAGAAAGTAATTCAACCTCAATATTTCAGCTGCAAAGAAATGCACTGATGTGGGCAGCAGCGCATTAGGCAGGAGAGCCAGACCCCCAGATCACTGTTTCCCATCACCCAAATCCTGCTCTAGTCTGGATTTCAACTGGTGTGTTTTGAACAAAATCCTCTCTACCATTTTGCAAAGCCCAGAGCTACCTGGGCTCACACCTTTCCTCATTTTCACAATATCTATCTCAGATGTGCTGTAGACCTTCATTTGCAAAATAAAAAGTTAAATGCACTTTATCCTTCTTACAGTCTGTAAAACTAAAAATATATCTTATCTTCCATTAGTTCCTCATTTAAAATAAGTCAAATCAATTAAATATCACTTTTAAGATCTTATAAACTATTATATACTTGAAAACATTTATTCTCCAAGTTGATCATAAATAAATAGAAGTGCAAATTTATCTAAAGTACTCTGTGAAGTTTTATCTTTCAATTAAACAATTTCAAAGCAGCTACTTAAGAAAACTTATTGCTGTGTTTCCTGCTGTTCCATAAGGGCAGACAGACCAAACATAGGTAACATGTAAAAAAAATATGCAAAATTCTCTGGTCGTAATTTTTATGAGAAAGAAAGAATATGCTCTTAAACGATGTGAAGAAGAAAAGACCATACACCTAAATTCAAACTGTACCTGGACTCTTTTGGAAAACTAGAACGTGATTTCCTCTGAATAACAGACACAGAGCCCCAGGCACTTTATATGTTCAAAAATTAAACTTACAACTGGCATACATCTGGCAGTGATCCTGTACACTAAATCCATTTGGTTGGCCAGATGGCCTGAGACTTGCAGCTTTTTAATCTCACACACAAAGCACTTTAGGCTGGAAAAAACAATAAATACAATATAATACAGCATCATGTCAAAGAGCCTCTTTTATTCATTTTTGGAGCTATAGGTATTGAAAAATATGGGCAAAGCAAGTATTGTTTTCACTGTTTTACTTCCTAAAATGGGCCGTGTTATGTGACTGTATCCTCTTTTCCCTCCATTTCTTATACCTAACTTATCCTCAGCAAAGCATGAGTGATTCCTTAGGTACAAGGTTGGATGCTGGAGGCAGAGGATACCATGGTCTGCCATGACTCTTCTCTGACGAGGAAGAGGAGGACTGCAACATCTTAGTATCTCTTTTATTCCTGCTCTCTTTGGGACAAACATCTCACATTGTCTTTTTACATAAGAACAGAGGCAGCTTTAAAGAGTGTATTTTTTGTACTCACAGTATCTTTAAATAGCCAAGGGCTAGAGAAAACAAACCCTTAATTTGCTTTGCTCTGAATGCACCTTTCTTTTTCTCAAATACCTTTATGTATGTTATTAGTGAAAACCTTTCCTTTGACATCAGCATCTGATGTCATCTATATCTGCTTGCTTTTCTTTCTTTCTTTCTTTCTTTCTTTCTTTCTTTCTTTCTTTCTTTCTTTCTTTCTTTCTTTCTTTCTTTCTT